>VXBL01002623.1:312800-389394 GCA_013400195.1 Aramus guarauna
AAAATTCTACTCTATTTGCACTTTTTTCCCTGTGCCTGTCAAGCAGGGTTAGGACTGAGACTGCTCAGGTTCTCTTTTGTGAACGAGATGCAGAACAATGCTCCTCTGGCATGATTAGATACATGTTGGAGATGGGCATACTGAAGAAAAACATTATTTAAGGCTACACAGGAATATATCCTTTATTTTATAGGTGGATATCTAAAACATTCTTTTAGAACATTCTTATTTTCTAGGCTTTCTGATAATGGATAATTTATTTCTAAGGTATAGTGTTCTTCCTAAACAGCCCATGATCTCACTGATAAAGATGCTTGTGAAATATATGTGGGAAAGTAAAAAAAGTTTTGAGATGCTACTCGTGCCTGGAGCTACCACTTATCAAGGATCACATCTTATAACCTCTCCTTCAGTGTCAGTACAAAACAATGTGCTATGTGTTATCACTGAAATATTTAGCGAGCTAATGAAGTAGGGATAATGGTACTTTCCTAATAACAAGAGAATATGGCAATTCATTAAAAAAGATAAGCACCTTAGAAGATTATAAATACAATGTAGTGTCTTTGATCACACTATTATTAAAATTAATAAATAAAATTTAGGTATTCTCAAACTCAACGCTATGAAAGAATGTAGATTTGCCTACTTAGATAGCATGCTCTGTTCTGCAGATTTCCTCCTTCTCACAGAAATTTCAAAGCATAACCTAACAGGAAATCATCAACCATGGAGTCATATTTAGAGGGTACCACAAGAATGTGTCCTCAGCACACAACTATGTATAACCCTAAGAGTAATTTGGAAAAAAAATAATGGAACCCTTGCTAAAAAAATTTCATATAATGCAACATGTTGCAGAAAGTTAAGAACAGATCAACTGTACTGCACAGATCACTTGGTACGTTAGATTCACTCACTGCATAGGTTTGTAAATACTTTTAAATATAATACCTGAAGTTTAGGAACAAAGGATGTAGAACACCTAATCAAAGGAACAGGATCCTAGAAAACTAATTCTGGAAATGGCTTAGGAAACTGGCTAATCAAGTAAGATGAACCAGGAAGAATACTAATTCAGACTTTTATGTATGATTAGGCAAATAACAAGTAGAAAAAGGGAAATTACAGTATTCATCACCACATTATGTGAACAAATACTACAACTGGCTTCAACACATAGAAAAACAAATAAAAACAAACAAAAAAGTGAGGGAGAAAAGATTTTTTTAAAAATGCAAAAATATCCATATACAGAAAAATAAACTTTAAATGAGAGACTTGGGTCATGTGAATTATTATCCTTCTTTACAGAAACATTAAGAAATTACTTGATTCCCATCTTTTATGCCTTAACTGTGAAAACTTGAGATAGTAGCTAGTTCTCAAATCCGGTTTGCAAAACAAACAAACAAGCAAAACCCCACCACCATCACCACCAACAAAAAAACCCAAGATCCAAATGGCTCAAGTTAGAAAACCCAAGTATTATCCTTGCCATTCTGAAACAATCTCTCCCCCTCTATCCTTTTCAAAGAAATTAGAAATGTAACTTTCTCATTTGCACTCCTTTAAATTAGTAGACTTATGAATCAAGCAAGGAACTTCTCAGTTAAGATATGACAAAAGTAAGAGGATATTTCAGGAAATGCCAGAAACATTGATGAATTTGAGCCATCAATTCTTTAATTAGGCACTGAGACATGATGGCGCATGAATTATTATGACATACATCTCATTTGGGGCTAGCGAGCAACAAATAAAAAAGCATAATAGAATGTTTTCTGATAATGATAAAGTATGAAAGACAAATATTAGCACATGGTTTGTTTACAGAATGATATTTAAAACAGCTGCAAAGAATGAGATGGTCTCTGCTGTGTATCGCACAGCATAGTAAATTAAAAAAAAAATCGGTGAGGAAAGGTATGAAAGTGGTCATGTAAATATTTAAAAGTACGGAGGTGAGAGCTCTTTTAAGACAGTAATTTTTCCAACGAAATGGCTAGCAAAGCTGACACCGGTTCAGCCCATGTTACAGCCTTTTGGCAAAAAAAGTAGGCTCATTCAATCAACAAGATTTATAATATACTCAATGGTAAAGCAAAATTTTCAGGAACACGAGCAATGAAACACACATACAGGAACTGAATGTTAGAAAGTTGAAAGTACATAGAAAAATTGTCTTTTAAAGCTGCTGTAGGGATCTGTAAGGAGCTACTTAGGCCTAAGTGGGCAGTCTGCAGGTTTCTGACCTGACCCTTTGGTCTGTAAAGTCTTACTGGCCTGACCTTTTGGTCTGTAAAGTCAATAAACCATTTGACTGAATATTTCTTCCCCCCAAAAAAACCTGACCATATGTTCTTGTGAGTCAGAGATGCCAGTATCCTTTTCACAAGACCACTCTTCAGAGTTCAACACCATTTGTTATTTTAAGCACTTTAGAAATTTGAGTATACTTCTTTTCCGAATCACTCCATTTTTACATCCCACTGTGTCTACTTACGTGACTAATGTGAGTGAAGCTTAAAGCACAGAATTGTTAAGAACTGATCTGACATGGATTTAGGCAGAGGAAAATAAACTAATACTCTCTAAAAAGAAGCAAGTCAACTGGGAGAATCCTGCTCCAAGCTACCATCCTGCCAGGCTTGTGGGAAACATGGACATAAAGTTCTGTGGGAGCAGATTAGTGCAGCAATCATAAACCAAGCCCTTTAACTCTGGTCAGTGGATGGAAGTCATCTTCTCTAAGAATTAAAGGGCATAAAACAAAGCTCATGGTGTTCAGGTTCAAAACTGACAGAAAGAAGTAATGTGTCACCTGAAGGACATTAAACATGTGTGGCTAGTGTCAGAGGACATCACAGGACCTGCTAAATCATTCAAGGGGAGACAGGACAAGTTTATGGAGATGGAATTAATGGGAGATAACTAACTAATGGGAAATCATATGTAGCTTGGGAAGCCATTGAGCTGAAAATACTTGGAGACTGGGAAAGTATCAGAAGGAGGAATCAGAGCCGTCCCCAGTACTCCTGCGGCACTGGAGGCCATTTGTGACTGTTTCGTGCCAAGCAGGCCAAGCCTATTGCTGGAGAGGAGAGAGTGGGGACACTGCCACAGGTGAACCTTTGGTTTCACCCACTGTAGCTGTTCTTATGTGCTCTGACCCCATGGGCTCCTGTCGGTCACTCTCACCACTCTCAATTCCATTGTTCTGCTGTTTTGTTACACAATGAGTCTTCTGGATGCTGAGACTCCAAGAATGGTCCTTCACCAAGCATTGCTAAACTTAATCTTTTCGGCAGAAATAATGTGATGAAACATGCGTATTTTGCAAGTAAATAGGGTGGGGTTTGTTCACGGCAGCTTCAGCACACACATTATAGCACAGGCAATACATAAGCAAAAATACGAACACAGAAAGTTCCCAAAAACCTTGTGCATCATTAAAATGTCAGCAAATTCTACTTGGTATGTGCAAAGCAAGGCAGAATGCTTTTTAATTAGGTATCTTGCATATAATTCTCCATGCTTCATCCTAAAACTATCTCTTGGAAAGGCTGAACTAAACTTTTCTTTCACTTGAGGTTTTGCATACACATGAATGAGAGCAGAACTTGTATCCTTCTTTCTTTTTCTTATATCTCCTTTTTTCTTATATCTGCCCAGTGTCCAACATTTACACCTGATTCTTCCACACATCAGATATTCAGTAATGTTGTAATAAGGCATGTTTCTTTTAAAGCATGCCTTTTGAATTTAAAAACAAAGAAATAACTGCAGTTGCTATTGATGGACGGTGTACCCTACCTAACAGCATCTTAGAAAGTGAAGACCATCCAACTGCTCTGCTCTCTCCTTGCACAATTTATATTATACCTAGTTTTTCCATGGGTAAAATGCAAAAATTGCCCTCTGCAATAAAATAGGTATATTCTCTGATTTCAGAATCCTTTTAAAAGACGATACCTATTTGAAAAAATCATGTAACAAAGAATAATACAGTGAAATGAAAGCAGCTGGCTATGCTACTATACTGCTTTTTTTCTTGGACAACCATTAACTAAATTAATTACCTTGCTGCTGAGTTAATTAGGTAATATTAGTACATAAATACCCCAATTAATTATCCTAAGCTAATAAAAAGACAATTGCCATCAAACATGTTTGACACAACTGTATATGTTGAATGTAAATTTTTCCATTTGCTTCCCAATCCAATTTTAATTAAAACATTATAAATATAAGTCATTCTCATAAATGAGTTTTATAGCATCACAAGCTAATCACTCCAGAAATATAAATGAAGAGACAATAATCCCTTGCATAATTATACTGCCAGTTAGAAAGAATGACTTTAATAAATAGCTCATCAATTTCAGAATTTTAAAGTAAAATGTTCACCAGCCAAATGAATGTACATGCAGCCTAATTGCCTGAAAATGACCCCAAAAAGATATGAAGAAAATATATTTTTTCATTGGCCTCATAATTCTCCATTTTGGCAACTTTTTTGCTGTTTTTCCAGGAACCATTTTTATAGCATTAGTTGTTAAAGAAGACAAATCTTGATTGCTGTCATCTCCTTCTGGGCTCCTCAATACTGTCTAGTATTTTGTTTTATTGTTTTAAAAGTGAAGACTCAGTTTTATTAGTATCAAGTTTTGTTATTTAATAAAATTTTATTTTATTATTTATAAGAGGAAAATCAATAGGTTTAGGCCAATACTAGTCAGTATGCAGGACTAAATATACCAGCTAGAAGCTTATAAAATGAATAAGAACTGAAAACAAAAGCTTGATAAAATCTCATAGAGTGGGCTTTAATGTTTTGACTTTTTCCAATGCATTTGGAAAGAAAAAGAGGTTTTCTGAAAGCCGTAAGTTCACAGCCAAGGTCATTAAAAACTTCTTTCTTTTAGAAAAATATTTTGAAAGTTTGCAAGAAGAGCAAGATAATTTTTCTTTTCTTAAGTTCTCATGTCAACGGGTACACTAATTCCTTCAGCATATCTATGCACCCACCATTTAAAGAATTACACAAAAGAAAAAAACATGGAAGTATTAACAACAAATACTGCATGAACTAGGGAAAACAAACCTATCAGAACATACATTCAAAGTAATACTTGGAAATTCTTGTTATTTCTGCTAGCACCAGGAAAATATTAATCATGTTCAGCAAACATATTTTCAACATTTTCTTCAGTAGTTTTCCTTTAATTTCATTATTTAAATGAACAAACTATTGTTTGCTTTTTCTGTAAATTAAAACAATTACATTACTTCATTTTAGGCTTTTGAAAGAACAAAATGTAATCCTTCCTGACCTTGTGTTCCTTATTTCTGCCCTTGTCTCATCAAGCATTATTTCTGTGATTCAAGAAGCTTAAGTCTATTTAAAAGGCCAGACACATTCTCTGCTTGCCACTGATATCAACAAAAATAGGATTTAATTTTTTGCCAGTATCGCTGTACTTTTCAACTTGTGACCTAGTCCTGCATTTCTCATACAATCAAATCTTTAGAGAAATAACTCTGGACTATGCAAATCTAAGATACCAGAACACAAATTCCTAAATTTCAGACTCCTCTCTGGGTCTAAGTTTGGCCAGAAAGTTTTATTCAGCATTAAAGAGGTGGCCTTGTGAGCAGGTTGCAGTACATCCCTTATTCTCAGACCCCAAATTCTTAATTTGAAACCTTGTCACAAGCCCATCTTCATGTGCATTTTAAGCAAGTATATTATTTGCACATTAAGAATCTGAGGATGGGTAAAATGCCTTTATGCCATGCTACCTTCTGTAGCAGGGGATCAGGCAGACGACTGATGACGGCAATACCTTTAAACAAGAGAGCAAGATTTAACTGTAAAACATCATGCTCACGTCAGTATACCAAAAACAATAAACAAGGGAGATTATATGTCTCACAGTCTGCTCAAGTTGGAGTCGTGACTATTTGTTGGCCTGTGGAAATAAGGGGGTGACCCACTTACTACTTATGAACTAAACAAAGTGAGTTCTATGTCATCTATTGATTAAGGCAACAATATCCCAGATCTTGGTTATATGTTGTAAGGAATTATCCACGAAGCTGACATTTGACCCAATTTTATCTGAAAAGTGTTCAACTAACATATATTCTCCAGAAGTATGTCTTTTTTTACTACCTTCATTAATTTGCTTGAAGATAACTTTTCAACAAGTAACTTTGAAAGTAACTTGAAAGTGACTTCTAAGCAAATGACATGCAGACCAAAATCAGTACATCCCAGTCTTTGCAGGGACTATCTTTCAAATCCCCAAAAATATTGTCTGACATGAAGACCTGTGTTCAAGTTTTACAGAGATATTCCCAGCCAGTGACATGCTTAAGATTTTGGAACATGAATTCTTTTCTTTTTCCAGTTATTAAAGGGCTAAGAATGAAGAACTGTCTGCTCCAAATTTTCCTTCCAAATTCTGTTTTATGACCCTAAGTATTTTTAACTCTCTAAAGGGGCTTTTGCTTCTTCTGTATCTTCAAAAGAGGGAGACTACAAAAGAGAGAAAGGGAATGAATGGAAGGAGAAGAGGAAAGAAAAGCTGTTGCCCTTGCAGAAAGCGTGTCTCAAAAAGAGTTAGGTGTTCTTCATTTCTAGGTCTCCAGAGGAGAGAAAAAAAAATAGGATTAAGACCCAAATGAACACTCATGCTTAATTGACTTAAGGAGCATTTTCCCTCATTGAACAGAAGCAAAGAAAGGAGAACAAAGATCCCAAAGCTTCCTCCACAAGCAGAAGAAAAACATCAGCTGCCGCTTTCAAAGATAGAGAGATCTGTAACCACATGGTTTGATCTAAGTACAGGGCTGCAGGCACGCACGTGTGGCAGGACTTACCTGTCTCCTCTGCTTCCCTGACATGTCTCTGGGGAGCAGGGAGGATGCTGTTCGAGAGATTGCCTCTTCAAAATAATGTAACACTGAAGTCCTGGGTGGCCTTCATGCAGCAGGGGACAAGCACATTTCTCCCTATCTGGACTTCACTGCACAGAAGACAGGCATGACCTTACTCTAAGTTACATGGATAAACTTGTTCAACAAAGTCAAAATGGTTATGAATCCTGTTATATTTTCTGCAGAACTATTTCTTTCTAGTAACATATTTCTTATTTTCAGGCTATATTTTCCCATAAGCTTACTCCCTTGCTGTTTTTCTGCATTCACTTTGGTTTAACTTTATGTAAACCTGTTTACTCATAATATATAAAGCTGGACATATGAGTGCCCTGAATACTGAACCTTACAGCAGAGGTGGGAAAGCAGAGGGAATCAAAAGTATATGTTTATTTATCAGTACTTAAGCACAACCAAACAGACTGCATCACATCATTATTCTGATAATAGGATTTGCCATGGACCACTGCCATGTTTCGTTATGAAACATGGTAGTAACTGAGAAATATCGACTGTTCTTAAACTGTTGCAGACAGTGCGCCCCTGATTTTATTCTGAGTTTATAGCATTAAAAAAAAATGTAACAGGAGATAAAGATCCCCAGTGTGTGGCAGTACCAGCCTAAACGGCACATCACTACCGCTCACCTTCATTGTGATTATCTCAAACAGGCAGAGATGGGCAGCCAAACTGGGAATCCGTTTTCACTAAGCAGATATCAGTACAACATCTGCCCCATCATGTATTTATGAAAATCACCCTGCTGTTCCAGGAATCACTTGAGCATGAAATAGCTGAGTTCCAATACGTTAGGATTTCTGGCTTAACTGATGCTACGGTAAAACACTTCTGCAGAAACTTGGTAAAGATTATTCTGGCATAGAGGAAGAGAGTAAAATGAGTAGCTTTCTGTTTGTACTCTTCTAACACATCTTAGATGTGCCCAGCCATATATCTGAGAAATATAAAAACTATTTCTTAAATGATATTATGTTTTCGACATACACAAAAGTCCTGTATATATTTTTCTAAAAATCCTACACTTAGATAATTCAAGGTTTAAATCAAGACTGCTGCCCTATTTAATCATTGGCAAGAAAGAAAAGAAACACCTAAAATACTCTTCCTTGCTAGATTGCCTTAAGTTGTTATCACTTTGAAATTCAATTCTGATAGTTTATGCATCACCCCTATTTACCAGCCAGCAAGAATGCACTGGGCACTTTTAACTGAAAAGATTTAATTAGTAAGGACTGCAAAGTATACTTTTGGTCTTAATGATTGGTTTTATATAACTAATACAAACTAAAATATTATTCAGATTTCCATACTACATCTGCTCAGTAGTAACAAGTAGAAAACATTATTTTCTCGTTAAGATTCTTCTTTCTAAATACATGAGGTCTACAGGGATTCAAATTGACCTTTTTCTTCAAGAAAGATAACTTTCCACAGAAAACAATTTTATTTATTTATTGAACTAAAAATTATCTTCTGAACTTGATAAAACTGGATATAATAGTTTAATCATCCGATTTTCAGATCAAATCAAGCATGCTAAATAGTTTTGACCAGAAAATATAAAGGAGGAGCAGAGGGTCCCACTCTCAGCTGTTTCCAGAAGCCAAGTGTCCAACACGCCTGTGTCCAGCTGCAGTCCCAACCGCATCCAGGCTCCTCCCTTGGTCCTCCTGGAGCATCTCAGGAATGGCTGAGGTCTAGCAGCAGCAAAGACCTGCTTTCCCCTCTGGCAGGGTTTTCTGAAAGCCCCGAACAGGTCATTAACCTCCAGAAAAAGACTCATTCACCTGCATGATGTCGGCCTTGATACCCCTGGCCCCACCAAGACACATTACCAAGCAAGATATTTGGAAAATGATATCTGAGGAGGAACCGGAAACTATACGCCCTTATCCCAACAGAGACAGGGTTGGCAGGAGTCCTCTTCTTTATGCAAGAAGTGTGTTTGGGCAGTTTTGGGTCTCTGCCAAGAAAGAAATCCCATCTTTCTGGCAGAGGTGAAAGCACTGCTATGCCTGTTCCCCGCAGATGCCTAAGCCTCTGGAGTCACCCTCAGGCTCTCGTCTGATTCAATGACAGCAGCAGCATTGCAGCAGGACATTGATAGAGATGTCCTCCAATACTTTATACATCCTGACAAATAGAACGGTTTCCTCAGAAGTGGAAGTGATGTAACGTCTCTGAATGGTGCAGATAGTGGGTTCGCAGACATGCAAAAAAGTCCAAAAATGTTGCTTATCCAATCTGGCAAATAAGCCCTAAGAATACCCAATATCTGAAAGGTGTCATGGAAGAAATCCAACTCTGAATTAAGATGCAAATTTCTACCAGGAAGAATATTAAACAAGAGAATTACTTATCTCTTATCTGGCAGTGTTGTTGGGACTTGAAGTATTTAGATTGTGATTATATATATATAGAGAGAGAGTTCAAAAATGTATACTTAACTTGAGGGTTTGGTAAAATTCTATGTGCTGTGCAGACAGATATCAAACTAGAAAATAGTTTTGCTCCTTTCTCGGCACAGCCTCAGAATGAATATCAAATGTTGCTTTATTTAGTCAAGTTATTTGACATGGTAGAAACTGTGCTGTGAAGGGCTTCTTCTGGTGAGATAAGAACAACAGATGTGGAACTAGAGCCTCCTACTCCACTGGTAGATTATTTCAGCTGTATTTATTCCATGTATTCTGAACTCCTTTGCATCAAACCTTCTGTTGTCATCCATGTGCCAAAAAGCTCTAAGCCTTTTGCTCTGCTGAGCTTTGGAAGAAAGAGAGGCAGAATTTTGACTCCGGAAACTGTTCACTATACAGATCCAATTTACTGATATTTCTAGACCCAAGTATAAACCACATTAAACAGATATGATATATGATATGATATGATATTTATTATATTATATTATTAGGTTTTTGCTTGTGAAAGATGGGGATTTTCCAGTCCTAAAATTTGATTCTCACTGTTTCTCTCCCACTAGATTCATTCTCAAAGGATGGCCAGCTAAGCTGGGGATTTTATGTTTCTCTTATGCAATCCAGCTTTTCCATTTTAACAACTTTTAAGCAGCAGGATCACTTTTTACAAAGGAGAGAAGAGTGTATCACCAGCATCTTTACAAACATTGGCATCTTCTCTGAGACGCTACCGCAGGCATTACTTGTAAAGCTGGGGAGATGACTTAGAAATTTGAGGATGCAAAACTTGTTCTGAAATAGCCATCATCTCCTATTTGGTGATGCGCCATTTCCCAGCACTTGCTGCCTTGGCTGAATTCCAGCTGGGACTATGCATATTGGTGGCATTTTCTGTTTCATATATTACGGTCTCCTGAGATATCCATCACCCTAACAACAGATTTGTCTTTTAATTAGAGGTCACAGTCTTTTGTGTAACTTCTGTCCACTTTATACACATTGTTTCTATATTCTATATGGAAATAAAATTTTATTATGATCATTATGATAATTTAATACAGACAAATCTAAAAATTTTATAGAAAGTAAATCTCCCTACATGATAGCTTGCAAATATTTGCAATGCCATCTCACCACAAATAGGCAGCAAATACTTGGCATGCAGGCAGCAAATATCTAACTCACTTTCATTTCTCTACTTTATTCTGCAATGGCAATGGTGTTTCTCTGCTTTGCAGATAAGAACACAAACATGTAGAACATCTGGATGTTTAATGGGATGAAAGAGATAGTGGTTTCAAATTGTTCGCGAAGTAAATGTTATTCCATATGCCAAAAATACTACGACAGGTCCCCTTGAAACATAATTTCAATTATATATGCCTCTGCTCTCAGAAACTACACTGTAAACATTAGACAGCTTCACTCAGTGGGTCTGGTTCCCTGTGGTGCATATAGTCCTATTTTCTGATTGAAGAATTAAGAACGCATTTTGCTCATCATCTCTGTTATTTCAGTTAAAGTGATCTAAGGAGACTTGTGTATATCTCTCTCTTATTAACAGGAACGTTTACAAATTTCTTGTTAGATACTGAGTGCAGCCAAACCAACAAGGGGTTTACATCAATGAAATCAGAGCCATAATTTAGAAAAAAAATCATACTACTCTGTGTCAGGGGCAGTCTTATTTGTATAGGAGAATATAGGGGCTAAACACATGTAAGACTGTATGCAAATTGCAGGTAGAGCAAATGGAATAAAAGACCTTTTGTTTACAGTTAACACATACTAAATACAGAAATCACCTAATGAGAATGAATCCAGAACTCCACAAGCCCATATTTCAAAACATGACTGCATTTTAAAGGAAATTTCATTGATAAAACCTTGCATTGTGGATGGGTGGCAAACTCAAAAGACTGAAAACTATCAGTATATATCTGTGAAAACTACTTGCTATGGCCATATATTACTGCACTATGAATTTCTGAAGCTTGTCTATATCTTAACTATCTTTTAAGACAAGTTTTCTTATCTAGATATATTTACAGCTTTCATACAAGCTTTGGTTCCCAACTATGGCATTTCTAAACTCCCTTTCCTCTCACTTTAGCCTGTTTCTGAAGTCTGTTGAAACTTCCCACTGAAATCCATCAAAATTTTCTCACAACTTACACTGCAAATGAAGTATATAGGGCTTCACAAAGGCTGCTTTCAGAATACATGCAGAACGAATTCACTACCTAGAGATACGATTTAGACTTCCGCAAGGAAAAAAGAAATCAGCAGTGAACCTTTCTCCAAAGACTGAAACAGCTTCTTTAAGGAATAGATTAGCACAAGCACTCCTGAGGTAAGGACCTCCACTCAGCGGGTATAGTGAAAATATTCATTATAGCACAATTGTCTAAAAATGAACATGAATAATACTAGATACAATCCTTCCCTGAGGCAGTTTTGGTTGTGCACTGAAATTGGCCCAGCATTAGGTCATTTATAGCACATAATTTAGGACCTAAAAGTCTGAGGGGGGGGAGGGGAGTTAAGCCAGTTCAGCAGACGTTTCTTCCTAATCAGAAGCTTTTGTTCCTGTCTTCAAGAAAGAGTCATTTCAGTCCTAGTCCATTTAGTCAGCAGTGAGGCAAGTTGCTCAGTGGTGCTTGTTACAAAATGCAATTCAACGGTCTACATTTCTGGAATTGGGACCACACTTCCTCTCCAGTCTACCCAGAAGTACATTAAAAAATAAATTTAAGATTGCCATTGCCCCTGCAGTTAAGCATAGGCATCTGGTAGAAAGCTATCACTTGGAGCTCAGTGGCCCAAACAGGATCGGATGGGCCTGAGAGAATGGTTCCCTGAAGAGGCTTGTGCTGTGCTGGTGGCTTTTTGCTCAGCTTGGGAAACAGGGACACAACGGCAATCGCTGCCCTCGGCTGCACCCGGGCTCGTAGGGTGCAGATCCCCGGGGCTGCGTGTGCTGCTTTTCCCCGTGCCTCCCTCCAGTGCCCGAGCAGAGACCTTTCAATGGGCTCTCGGCTCTCCTCTGCCTCCTCTCAGCTCATACATGGGGTGAATTACCATTAGTTAGGGAGAGAATTAGTTCCTCTAGATCAGGAGGTCCCTGAGGGCCTGGAGAGCTTAGTATTTCAAGCATTTGAACTGGAAGCAAATTAAAGCTCAAAACTAGACTTCAGCTCAGGCTTTATGCATTGTATAAACATACCTAATTGTGACGTTATAAGCTTAAAAAGAACAACTTTTTACATCTTTACTCAGTTTTCAAATGACTCTTTAGTCCAGTAAACCTTCCAGAAGTTTGCTTAATTAGCATAGGATGGGTGAGGGAACAAAGGCAGAAAGAGACCTCAGCCGATGCCCTTCCCCCTAACTATTTTTCTCACTAGTTTTATTGGAAACACAACTTTCTTGTCTGTTACAGCTATGAAAATTTGGTAGCACTGCAGGATGGACAGTTCATTAAATGTCTGGAGACAAAGCTGCTTTTAGATGACATGGCTGTAGCTTATTTTTACATGTAATAGGTGACACAAAAAGCAAAAAGAAAGTGCCTTTTGTACCAGCATCCTCAAGCATCATGTCTGCAAAGTTGTAGACCCCCTGGAAATGCCTGCGAATGCCCACACGGACTACGTGCTTATGTGGATCTGACAATGTGACATGGGAGCTGCGATGATATAGACTATCCAAAGAAAAGCTTGTTTACAGAGCCATTGTGCTGAGACCACAGGCTCAATTCACAGCAACAGGGAACATGTGGCTCTAGTAGTTCTCATACATGTTTGTCAAGAAATAACAACTTCCAGATAAGTCACAAATATGGTTATGGAAAGCTTTGTCCAGAGGCCCTAATGGAATATTTGCTAATGAACAGTCAATTCTGTGAATTAGTAATGGGACCATAATGCAGTCTTCTGCTCAGGGATATTAAGTTTTGTTATGTTTGTGTATGTTTTATCTTGCCATATTTGATCAAGGTGCAAATACAGACATTTTTAGACTACATACAAAGCATTGCCATGCTCTGTAACGGCCTTAAACATAACAACATTCTTTTGACACCTATGAATCATTTTTGGTCCCCTGCCTCCACTGCACGCAAGAGCTCAACCAGTGTTTCTTGTTTTTGCGTTTCCCTCACCCTTGTTTTACTTCCTTTTGGACCACTCCTTAGCAAAGGCATCTGTTCTGTTGCTACTGAAACTTGGAGAGGACAACTGTCAAGGTTTCGTTTTTCCTCCTCCTTGGTACTATTTTTACCCTTCCTGTATGTGCAACCTGCTGGAGGGAAGCTGGGCTCTTCCCTCTGTCCTTACTAGCTCCACTACATCCTCCTCTGCCACAAAAGACAACTTGTATTTGTCATCTATTAAGCTGCCTTACAAAGTCGAAGTGGGAAGCACCAAGGCTGTACTGCACACACATCCTGCATTTTTGTGGCAGGGAATGGTCTCTACCCTCCCTCTATCAAAGTTGAAGTATTATCTCCTGCCTTCCCTCTCTATAATAAGTGCACTGTTTATGGACAGGCGTAGCCTCATGTAGAAAGTAAAAAAGCTGAAAAAAATATCCCAAATTTTTGCACTAGCCATTTTTGAGGGTTGCCGATAATTACGCTCACACGTATTTTTCCACAGAAACAATACTGTAGCTGCTAAAAGAAGTTACGCAATCATAAATATAGGGGAAATGGCATGTGGGCTCTGAGACAAGTGGAAAGGGGGTTACAATTCAGGCAGAAGGGCAGACCTAAGTTTCAAACCTGCCTTTTTTGTGGTGCCCCAGTCCCCTTGAGATAAGGTCTATGAAACAAAGACGACTGCATATGGATCGGCTGCTAATAGATTGCTACAAATCTAGAGAAATTAATAAGGAAAACCTTCCCCTGTAAAATGAAGAACATATATGTAGACCAACCATACGGGTGAGTTAATTAGCAATGTAATTTTGTTAATTGGTACCAATGTACCAATTCTTTTATGGCTCTGCCATAAAAACAAGATGCTATTTTTATGCGTAGAGAATCTGCCAACTGTCCTCTTTCTACCTGATGAAAGACTAAACGTACAGCTTACTGAAAAAATCACTTGAAGAAATTTAAAAGCAGAATAATAACAAAACTGCTAGAGGGAAGAACAGGAGAAAGTCTGCTGTAAACATGAGGATATAATGGAAAGAGAGTATAAGAAATCATGTAAAACTACTTTCGCCTGGTTCTTTGAAAATCATGCATGGCATAAAGCTAGTAATGGTAGCAACAGGAAAAAAAAATGCATCCTTTACAATCATTCATTAAAACAGAGAAAAAAAAATAAAAAATTGTTCTTCCTGCTATTAAAGAAGGCTTATCTGTGCATATGCAAAGCACTATTTCAAATTGCTGTACTTCAACAAGCAACCAAAAGCTATTCACAGAGTTATTTTGTCGCCACTATGTCTCAGTGCTGTAGGAATGCTCTTGGAGTTGTAACTCAGAGGCAAGTTCATCTGTTTTAAATACCAACCTGAGTGAAATAAAAAAAAAAATAATAATTAGATATTTCGGAATCACAAGGCTATTTTTGAGGAACTCGTTGGAAATGCCAAGATAAACATTTGGTGGTATTCACTAGTTACTGCATACCAATACTTGCAAGTTAAACAACCAGGTTGTTGGATACAGTTACTCTGGTTCATAACACAAAAGGGAAATGTCTGGATTCTCCATCCACTTTGCCAATTTGGCTCTGCTGATCTTCCAAGGATCCATTTTCAGGCAAATAAGATTTCTGACTCAATTTTTTTTTCCCTCACACCGTCCTTTTTCTTTCAAAGACAAGCCTAAAGAGTTACTAGAGCTCAGGAGTATTTTCTTTAGAGATCTTGCAGAAAATGGGGAAAAGAGAATTGATAAGTTGCTGAACTGATACTTTTCCTCCTGCACACTTTGGGGTTTGTAGGAGAGAAAGGCTAAAGAAGTTTGACAGGGTTGGTTACAGTTCTTTCTTTCTCTTGCCATTGGAAGCCAATTTTACTCTCATTCCCTATCCCTCCACCAGAAACAACCTCCTACTACCAGGACTGCCACATGAAAACTGTCAGCCAGGTACTTGCCAGGGTCTCAGATGCAGGTACGACTCAGGTGAGGATCTGGCCTACCACCAAGAAAGGGTCTGGTTCCCCAGAGCACATGAAATTACTGGGAATGAACAGCAGAATGGAGCAGATACATTAGGAAGAAGTCAGGGAATCATACTAGACCCAGAAGTTATATATGTCCACAATTTCTGTAAGTTGTTTTAATTCCCTATCTAAATTTTATGTAGTAATTTCGCTGCTATCTTTTGTCTAATTAGAACTAAATGTAGACTGTACTTTAACTTTACTAATTCCCTTAATGTCACTATCTCGAGTTTGCAGAGGTATTCAGTAATGTCTACCCCAGTGCCCTTCACATAACGTTCATTTTTTTTCCAAGTAATAACACAGGCTGAGGATTCAAGGGGTGATTTAGTTAGAGCTAAATAAGAATGAATTAAAAGAGAGGGAAGAGGCTTCTTAATTTGCACTGTAATTTTTTTCTTCCTTTTGTGTTATCATTGCTTTTCCATCTCTCCTTTAATAAGATGTCTCTCCCTCCTCCCTGGTATCTGTCTACTTGCAAGGACCTTTGCATCTATCTTTTTCTTGTCCTTCTATTTTTAGTGCACATCTGTTCCTGTTTTGACCTCAATTCTCTCTCGTCTGGGGCTTCATTTTTCTATGTCTCTGTACTGCTAGATCTTCTCACAGCTGTCAAATCCCTTCTCTGTAGCAGATCCATAATCTTTCTGTTGGTGGTCAATGCCTGGACTCCCTCCCTTGACGTGCTGCCTGCTAGGAGAAGGCATCTCTCCAGGCAGCCCCTGCTCAGCTGTGCCACCTCCTTCACCCAACTCCTCACTTTCACACCCTGCCAGCGCGGGCGAGTTACCAAGGCTGTCACTTGGTCTCTATTTTCTCCCTCCACTTCTTTTATATTTACCTAATACCTTAAAATTTTCCCAACAACTGCAAATTAAACTTGCTGGCCTTTACAAGCATGACAATAAATGCCACTTTTGTTCATTTCGTAGGCTGTATTTTGATTTTCTTTAGATCAGTAATTATTAAACTTGTTTTGTTCCACCTCATTTCTTCTCTCTTGTGTCATGTCTTCATTCACTGGTACAGTTACCACTTCCATATTTTCATTACTCCGTTCTCTCTTTTGCTAGGTTTTCCTTTTCTCCCTTTCAGGTTTCTTTTTTTTTGTGCATGTGTGCACAGTTAACATCTTTGCTGTCCCTCAACTTCCTGCCACCATCTTCTTTGGAGACCTCAGCCTGAGAGTCACCACATCAGCTTAACTGGGGAGCATTAAACAGCTGTTGGTTACAGGGAGGCTCTGGATGTGGGAAGTGGCTGGCTGCTCTGGTTGCCTCCCTAGCTGGCCCTGAGGCATTGGGGACGGGGATGCTCCAGGCAGCGCCTGGCTCACTCCACATCCAAACCCCTCCTGGCAGCAGAATTTGGAGCATGGACAAGAAGATAGAGGAGGGAATTTACTGCTTTACTCTCAACCACTGGAACATGTTTGTAGAGGAAAATGTTCATCCTCATCTCCTCAGGTGCATCTATTAGTGCACCTAGTGCTGCTTTAAATCCCAGGAGTGCCAACATAAGCATTGGCAGATGCTGACAGGCAACGATGCCTCCTGGCACTTGGCCCTACCAGCACGCTCCAGTGACTGTGAGTAAAACAAAGCCCTCTGTCTCCTCTCCTTGTCATTACTGAGACTCTTAATGCTGTTACTCCATTTGTAAAAAACAATTTTTTAAAAAAAATGTCATGGTTGTGCAACCAAGGATCAGCTAACATAACTGTTATGTTATATATGTTATGTTATAACTAACATCCCCTGTTTAGCTGATGCGTGCTATACTTTTGTTCCAGTCAAGTATCTGTGCAGTTTCAATGTTATAAACCAGTGTTGTTTTACAGAATATATTAAAATTTAAATAAGACACTCAGGGTAATATTTTTAAAAATTGAATTTAAAAAAATTACTCTGTACTAGATGCATATTATCCAAAGGCCACATATACCTTTAGCAAATTCAGATTAGATCATGAACATGTCAATACTGGAAACATCTAACTCTAATTGTATGCAATATTGTAGGAGAGAGATATGTGCACTGCAAAGAGTGCTCAACTGAAATGTTAAAAATTGTCCCTTCTACTTTTCCTCCCTCTTAGAGCACAAAGAGCACAAAGAGAATCTAATTAGCATGCCTAGTGTCTCTCCAAAATTCAATTCAAGCACACAGTACGCTATCAAAGGCTTGAACATCAGACAGAAAAGTAATTTGGGATGACTGAGCTATCTCTACAAATACATTAATTTAACTCTAATAAGTTCATATGAAAAATGATACCAAATGCAGTTAAAAGGACTTTACCTGCTTTTAAGAAGAATAATAAAGTTATTAGGAATTTTCTTTAACCTTAAAGCTGTCTTGCAATTGTTGAGTAGGATTGTGTAACTCGATAAATGCCGCAAATCACACAGTATCTTGTGAGTAGACGTGTGCGTGACATTTTTCTCTTCAGTGATCTTTTCTCAATGAAGGAAGTTTTCTCTCTGTCTTACAGAGAGGGAATCTTTCATGATCTGCAATTTTTCTGGTTCTCTCAAATTTCACACAAGTGTCATTTACATGCTTTGCATTCTTTTATCTTTTTTTTTTTTTTTTTGGTTGAGAAATTTCTATACATTAGATTTCAAGCTACCCTGATAGCACATCCCATTCAAGTCATTTCTTTGCTGCAATATTCTGCATCTCTACATTGCAGATGATAAACCAGGTCTCAGCATTGTTTAACATGTGCCCAGGGCTGGTTTGTCATTTCAGCAAATGCATGATGGTAATCAGCTAAATCATAAAGAAGAAGAAAAGGAACATAAATAGCTGTTTCTTTCAAAATCCCTTTATGTATCAGAATAAAAAGAATGTAATGCTCACACATTCAGCACAGTAAATGAATAGCTCACTATCACCCATCAACTTTTCTGTTTTTATATAGATGTGCTATTCTGAGCACATTAAAGCAATGTTGATAAGAGCAAAATGGTTTATTTTTTTAGTCTAGATTTCAAAGCAATGTTCTTAAGAAGGAAGGTATGTCTAAGGAGCAGAGCCTTATCACGGCACTCTTATTAGCATTTCTTCAAAGATACTTTCTACTTGGTCCCTGCTACAAAGACAAAATCTGCATTTGAATACAGATATTCAAAATGAAGTTGAAAATTGTCAGTCTTATGGAAAAGATGGACATAAGCCAGAAAGCTGAATTGTAGCAAAAGGGAAAAGATAGTAAGTGTGCACAGATAAGCAGTTCTTGTGTGTTAGATATCAGAAATCAGAAAAAGAAAAAAAACTGCCTATGTATCAGAAGCTTCATGCTGATCACAAGAAAAAAAAAAAAATCAAATGCAAATTTCACCAATTACCACTAGTGCTAATGCCAAAATGGTCCCTTACTTTATGAAACCATCGAGTCTTTCAGTGTCTCCAAGTAATTACTGCCAAGATCATTGAAATATAGGTTCTAATATATCCAGACCTGTGTGCTGAGATCCTGTTCCTTCACAAAAATACGTAACAAACCCAGAAAGGACAATTATGCAGTCTCTATGAGCCAATTTTTCTTCATAAATACAAGCAATTAGGGCTCAAATCTCAGTGCCCTTATTTTATTCTATACAGTTTAGTTGTGCCAAATGTATATATAAAAATGAATATTAATCACAGCTTTTGAAATAATTGTTTAGAATAGGACTTAGACAATGAATAGGTCATGACAATGAATTCCATAGCCAAAATTACACGGAGTAAACATTATGTCTTATCTATTTTGTATTTTAAGTCTTTTTAATTTAATCTGTTATTCATATATTCTCAGAAAAAATTAAGTAGGAAGTCTTGAATAACATTTATATACTATTCTTTATTTTATAATCCCCACAGAAAAAAAACATTTAAGAGGTAGTTAAGGCGGAGAGGCCCTAACAGTAGCTGAAGGATAAAAAAGGACCATAAGAAACTAATTGCTTCCAAAATAGATTGTAAAAAAATCTCGGGCCTTCAGTGCTCAGTGGCACAGTTAAATTTAAAAGAAATTGAAGCTTTGCCAGATTCTGGTTTTCCATTTAGCCACATCAAGGTGTAATATAGTAAAGTTGACTAATTTTTTTTGACCTTATTCAGACCAAAGTCGCTGGGATTTTTTACTTGTTGCCTATAACCTGTACAGAAAGCAAACTGACTCATCCACTCCTGAAAGACTTCCAAAAATTGTACTTTACTGATTTTTTTTTTCTACACTATGTGGATGTGTAACTGCCTTAGATATTTTTGAACAGGCACCCAAATTAACAAAGTGAGCTTTGGTTTATATGATATTTTGATATTGTAGTATTATCTTAATATCTTAGCCCTCTCTTTTGTCTATTTGTAATTTCATGGAGCTTTACACAAGTCAAATCTTTTCTTACGTGTTTCCTATGAATTTGAAGCCAATAAATGTTCAGTCAGTAGTTCAAATTTCTTCTCATACTGCTACTTCTCATATTTTTATATGGTATGTATTGTGAAAGTTTGTCTCAAACAGAACACCTCTGACCACGGTCTGTCTGACTGTATCTCTCATAATGCCGATGCTTCTGTGTTGCAATCATCTGAGATGGGTTTTCACTACAAAAATACAGTGTTTGCATAAGCCCCACGACTTCTGAACATTACTTGGGGGCTTTCTCAGATATTACTCATTAACAGATTAACTAGTCAAAATAACAAAAAAGAAAAAAAGGTGTTACATTATGTATAAATGTGACTATTTAAGTGTTTATCTTCCAGAAAGTTAACTGATTCAATGACAGCTCCTACCGTTTTGTGAATATCCTTGTGACTTCATTTGTAACCTTCCTCGGTTATAAATGACTATACGCAGGCACAATGACTTATTGTAATTTAGACAGATCAATGCAGTCTAAGCTCTTCAGGACATAATACTTAATATGTTAAGATTTTGCTTAAAATACTTGCAAAGAATACCTGTCAGATAGCTATCTTCATCTTGCCTGTAGTGAAAAACGATGCAGAAATTTGGTTCCCTCACTGTTTGACTGTCTAGTAATATTCCGAGATTTCTTTTACAGAAACATATGTATACTTTTCTTTTTTGTTTTCCAACGTGGTTTACTTGTTTGTAGAATTCCCTTTTTAGTGCCCTCTAATTTGTTGCACATTTCATTTGCCTCAGTTCATGTTTCTGTGGACAGCCATTCTCTTGTCTTTTTTAAAGATTTCATTTTGGTTCACTTAAACTCTTCAAGAGCTGCATGTCATTATTTAGCCAAGTTTGTCTTCCTGGCCTTTTTCTTCCTTTCTGTCAGGAGTAAAATTAGTTCTTGTTGAAAGAAAACATTAGAGTTCAAACATGTGTTTTCAAAATTACTTTGGAAGAAAGCATTTCAGGTAGAGTATGAAAAAATTAGATGTTACAACAAATTTTTCCAAATTTAATCAGTTGAAACAATAGCAGGAATTTAGTGGATTTAGCTTTAAATAAAATCTGCTACTGTAAGTTAAAATATCATTTATGCCTGATCTTGAAACCATAACTGAGAATGTTCATGACTTATCAGGTATGATTTACTAATACTGTCAAGTATTGCAGTCTTTTTAGGTCTAGTTTTTTCAGGAAACTTTTAGAAATGTGAGCAGGTTTCTCTAAGTCTATTAGTGATTAATCACTACAGTAATCTACCAAGAAACGCAGTGGGTTCCCCAAGCCTTGTCTCCAAGTTAAGCCTGGACTTCTTTCCAGAAGATCAGACTTAGTCAAAGAGAAACTAGTCAAGCACAAGGTACTAATCTCAGTGTAAAAGTGAGTGATGTAGTGACTTATATAGTGGAAGGACCTATTGATCCCACAAGACTCAACTCTACAATGAATCTGTCATGGAATATGAACAGGTGTTTTCCCCTTTTTATTGGTCAATTCTTTATAGGCGGACCCATTCTCATTCTGTGTTTATCACTCAAAATTGCCACTTAGCTGGAAGTTTGCATAATATTGTCCTCATTAGTACACAGCTGCTACAGAAAATGTATGTTTCCTGAATCTTCCTGTAAAAGATCAAATCTTTAAAGATACCTCCCTTCGAGTAAGCCAATAAGGAATGAAGCATACCCTATCATTGTTTTTAGAAAAAGTATATACTTTTCTTTAGAAAAAGTATATACTTATTTAACAGATGCTAGTTGCTCATTACATAAGTACCTGGTTAGTTTCTAATTACAATGCTGATGGAAGTCTCCTATATTTAGATTGCAAAATTTAGACTGATGGACTTTTAACTTTTTTAATTTTGAGACAAGCAACATAAGCCAAGAACAAATTAAAAATATCCCCACTGGAGTTACAGAGAGCAGAATATTTGAACAAATGTACGCATAGCAGAAAGTAAACTCTGTTAAACCGTATTTGGAATCAGACAGATAAAACAGGCATTGTTTAGATCCTGATTTCCTAACTGTAATTTTTATGCACACATTCACATATCATTACACATCACTCAATGTAAAAAAAAAAAAAAAAAAAAATTCATCGTAAAACTCAGCCCAATATCTATATAAAATTCAGGCTTTAGTCTGCAACAGTTAAATATGAATGGGTCAGATTTACTTGCAATGGCACAGAATTGCACTTCAGTTAAGAAAAACAAACCAAGCCCAAACCAAAAATATTAACTTCATCTATCTGGAGACCAGAAATTCAATGACTGAGAAATTCTGGTTTATGACTCAGGATCATTTATAAAGATATGCTGTTGTAATAAACATGGCAGGAATTCTCTTTGGCATATACCATCAGCTTACACTTTCTGCTTTTAAACAGGTTGGGTTTGTCTGAAGAGATCTTAGTTCAAAATATGTAACTCTGAACATGCTCAGGAGGTAACAGACCTCATGAAAAATAAAGGAAACAAATGTAATGCGGTTTCATTAAGGGGGAAGGCATGCAGGTAGTACAATCTTAAACCAGGTCCAGTAAGGGAAGCAGCATCACTAGTAAAGTTCTCAGCCTGTACACAGTGCTGGATGGGCTGAACCATTAGTCTGTTTATTGCAAGCTGTTATCTTAATATTTGTATTATTGCTTTTTAGGAGCTGCAGGGACAAATAAAACAGCACTAATATCAAGGATTTGTCACAACAAACTGTAACTGTCATCACTTCTTCATCCCTACACGCTGAGAATTACTAACTCCATCAAACTTTGTACAATGTCTGCTCTACGTGGTTACAGAAAAACAAGAATAAAGAACAAATGGAAAAGCCACAATTTATCTCATGACTTTTCCTTTTGTGGCTTAATATAATGGTCACCATGCTACCTTGTCAAGCTGGAGATAAATGGAACAGTTGGAACCTAAAGCCTAAAACAGTCTCAAGCCTGGCTGTGCTTACGCATCAAGAAATGACTGGAAGCAGTCACAGCTCAAGGAGAAGCGAGTGCTTTGAGAAAAGCCATTATTACAGAAAAACAGTACACTCTCCAGCTATTCTTTCTTTTCTTTTTTTTTTTTTTCTCTTGTTGTTGAAACGCTAACATCGGTTGGCACTCTTTCTGCTCACCATCTGCCAGCATTTCAGTAAAACATTGACCATTCTGATGAGAAAGGTAAAAAAACTCATCAAGTTCAAACAGAAAGTTGTATAAAAGTTCATGTGGGATTTGGTCTCCTGCAGGACTTTTTAGTCTATAGCATAAGTCTCTACAGCTGATATGTAATAGAGAGGAAAAATAGAGCTGGAAAATGAGTCCTAAAACTTTAAAGACCACATTTTACCCATTATTCACACAGAGCAATACCTAACCCACTGCTTCATTAGGAATAAAGCCCAGATACTTTCAAAATAAGCAACAAGGAAAACTTGAGTACTATATGAATACAAATATTTTTAAAATGTATAGAGCCTAGCAGTATTGTAATTTTGACGCCAAAGTTTTTTAATTTCCAATTTATTATAATTCTAAATGTAGAAGAACTGTATGTACTTGGGTTTGTAAGAGAATGGCACTTCAACATTACAGAAGTTTCCCAGCTCGACTCAAACTTACAATTTTGACTGCAACACTGTCGGTTCAGCCTACGCATCAAGCTGACTTCATCTGGCCATTTCTGCAGTGGATCAAGGCATCCTTCTCCACAACAGGTCAGGGAAGACCTCTTCAGTTCAATGCGAAGGGGCTCCGAACTGCAGCACCTTGTCCCAAGCTGAAGACCCCAATTGCCTCTGTGCCATTCACAGCCTTTGCCTGGCCCTCTTGCTGAGCAGACTGACATAGCCCCATAGGCAGCATTGCTGTCACAGCCCAAGAGGCGTAAAACAGCTTGTCTGAGGATGCTGAAGGGCTGAAGAACACTTTGAGGCTGTGTTCCTGGTCAGAAACAGTCATAGGTTCCAATCTAGCAAAAGGATGTGTGCCCCAACTAAATGGAAAATAAAATTTGCACTTTTAAATCCTCTTTGTAAACTTAAGACAAAAATCCTAAACCAAAAAACCCAAGAAATTTTAAATTGGGAAAAAACTAAAATCACCATATTTTAGAAATAGGAGGCATCATAATCAGAAATGGCCGAAAATTGTCTGATTTTCAGTGACAACGTTGCTGAAATATTGTTTTTACTTGGCAAGTACTTTGCAGCTCTCCCACTCAACTTCCTATGTCTACAATGCAATATATTTTCAGATTTTTAGCAGTTTTTAATGATTTCCAAAAGAACCAGGGTAGTGTGTGTTAACATTGATCCAAAAGTTCAAATCATAAACAGGTGACAGAGGAAAGGAATGAAGACAACTGATTTTCTTTTGTGTGGAAGTTAACAGCTGGCATTAACTTGGAGCTGGCTAGTAAGATAACTTATTTAAAAAAAAATGTTTGCAGAATAATAGCAGATTCTAGATTGCTCTTTTATTTTCATGCAACAAAAGCTTTACTACGCCATCTTTGGCTACTGGAAATTGCAGAATTGTTTTAAAAGCAAGTAAAAGTTAATTGGTGGGCTTTTTTGGCATCTGTCCTGTTAAGTAATAAAATTTATTCACACTCCAGTATTAAATGTGTTTATATATGTGTTTGCTTATGTGTTGGGTGGCTGTATACCTACATTATGCAGAAAAGTAAAAAAAAAAAAAAAAAAGAGCATTAAAAGCGCTAAGAAACAAGTTGCAATATTTTTCTTCTGAGATGACACAACATAATTTAATACCCTAAGAGCTTTCTTCACAGAAAAGCCATAGCCCCTCCATTTTTCATGATCTGTCTTGTACTTTCTTATAAAGAAAGAAAAACATCCTGACTGTAAATTTCCTCAGTTTGTCCTTTCCTCTTTAAAATATGAATTAATCCTGTGGAGAGGCCTGTTGTCTAATGGTATTGTACAGGGCACCAGAAACAGCTCTCCAAATGTAGGTGTTTTAACAATGTGATTAAAATTAGGCAGAAAGAATATGGACCCAATTAGGAACAAATTAGCTCTGTTCTTCAGTAATGCAGAAAACATTATCCAGCTTTGATTATGTCCTTCAAAAGTCTAAGACTTTAAAAAACCTCTCTCACCCTTAACATTTCCCCTCTACAGTCTGAAGAAATGCATTAAACAGACATGAGCTGCACTAAGAGCATTTAAAGCTTATTTTTCAAGTTACATGAAATGTCTTCCTTCTTGCAGTCCACAATGCATTTTGTTTTTTCCAAACCACCTATTGCATGAATCTTCTTAAAGCCAGAGGTTAACGCTAAACTAGCGTAGCACGGTTAGTTGCTATGCAAGATAGCTCCGCACCGCTGCTGTAGTAGTTTGCTGTTATCAGCCCTGAGCAGAGGCTGCCAATCTGGTCAAAAGGCAGCTGTTTTGACAACTCCTCAAGGATAAGACAACTTCTGGTTTGACCGAGATTTTTGGCTTGTGACTTTGGAGGGAAAAGTTCAATGAAATACTTTACTGCACAAATAGTTACCACAGTTGGAAATATGCTCATGTAAAGATACTTGGTTCTCCAGTCTTGAATGTGGTAAAGCAAGGCATATGTTTGCAGAGGACCTTTAGGCCTTTTTTGAACTCCTACATACTGTCAGCAGGTAAGTCAAAACACGTTAAAAAGAAAAAAAAATATTTTCAGTTATTCCCACATAAGCGTACTTACATACATAAGACGTGCTGCTTGCCTGAATGTATACAATTTCAGAAAAAGGGAAGATATGCAACACTACTTGCAGGTGTATGCATAATAAGAGAAAAACAAAAAAATACAATTTTAAAGACTCTATGAATGATTGCCACCACTGGGTCGCAGTTTGGTTGCGAAGAACTGCTTTAAGCTGTCAGCATTTGATCAACACCTTATCTCCTGAGAACAGCTGCACATGTTTTTGAGCGAGTTTCAGGGGCTGGTGTGTTGCCAGAGATGCTCATTCTGATTTCAGATGTGTAAACCGACTTCCACGCCAGGTACATGGGAAGAATACATGCAGGTAGTGTGAAGGGACCTGGGAGAGGACACTTCCACCCAAGCAGGGCTGCTGGACATTAACTCATGTGACCAAGCTCCTTAGCTCTGCAAGAGAGCGGTTTTGTAGTCCGTATACATTGAGAGGTACTGCTCACGCATTTCATGCAACACTAATTAAAGGACTGCTTTCTCTGGTTCACCAGTATTTTACTTCTGTGCTGCTGAGCATCCCCATGTTGAGTATTTATTTCTCTGACTAATTTTAGGTATGCAGGCAACCTCTCCTGTAATTAGGCAAGAGACATATGGCTATTAGACTGTACCTGTCACAAGTTGCCATGTTGATTTTGAAAAGATATCAGATGAATTCTGCAGGGAGCATTCGCAGGATCTCCTGCAGCGCTCGTGCTTCTAGTGTGATTGCCACACTCCCGAGGACGTGTGCGCAGCGTGTCAGATCACATTAACAGACTGCAGTCCATCCACCTCCCGGCAGAGCCACGCCAGACTCCGCCTGGGGAGAACCAGCCGCTGCTCACTGCGGCACTTGGGAGGTAGAGCAGCCTGTGCTCTCCCAGACAGACCTTATTCCCTATCTAAACCAAAGGCTGGCCTTAAAACCAACCACCTCCAGAGCTGACCCTGGTTTCACCCAGTTTCAGAATGGAAAAGTTGAAACTGGATAGATGCAAGAAGGTCTAAAATGGCCACTCTGTTCCCCCACTCCTCTTTTTCTTTTAATTCCTTGATCCCAAGCCAGAAAGGATGGTAAGTTCAAAAAGACGTAGTTTGCATGAAACAATCTAGGGGATAACATTAGTATTTCTACAGATAATCTCAGATAAGTCATAGTCTCTGCTATTTATCAGAGATTTGCTTGATGAATCTAATAGGATGATTTTACTCTTAATGCGTATCTGTTTCTAGACAGGCAATGTGATTACCCAATGTTGGATTTCCACTGTAAAATTAAACTTGCCTTCCCATATGGCAGTAATTGCAGTACAGGATCTCAGTAGGCGTATAAAACAGAGAGTACAAGAAAGATATATAGCAGAAGCAAACTATGCCAATTCTGATAACATTTTTATGCAAATTGAAAGCTAAAACCAGCATTTTTGACTAAACAGCATAAGTGGATTTTCAGGCTTGGGAATCAAAATAGATTTAGATATTTAGTTTAGGTCTATAGGTATATCGACTAATTATCTTATTGCTTATTTTAAGAATGACTTTTAACATGGATTCAGACTAATGTAAGGTTATGCAAATCTTAATAAAAGTTAAAGGAAACATCCCTGACTTTCTGAAGATATTGGATATTCCAATAGTTTTTTCTTCATTCCTTAATTTGAATCTTTGTCACTAACAGTGAATCAATATGGTCGGGGGCTCAAAGAATACTGGAAAGATTCAAACAAGCAGGGAGTGGGGGGAAAGAAGATTACTGCAGTTGATTTTCCTCTTTTGAAGCCTTTATGTCAACAAACAGAAGAGTGGTTGAGAGAGTACTTATTGAATCTAGAATGATCAAAAACTTAAGGTTTTACTAGGAAACACTAAGGGCTACATAAGCCAATATAACTTTTTTATGTGTAGTTATGATGAGAATTTTGTATATATATATATATATAAAAGAGGACCATTTTTCAGTTGCAGTTCTACTGGGTGTGTTTGGAGAGGTATTTGCACAATAAACTACTTTTTATTGCTTCTCCTTGCTGTTAACACTGCAAAGCTACTTTAGAAAATGAGATTGATTTTATTTTATCTCTCATACCATCAATACAATTCTTAGTAAAGTCCGCTATTGCTGATGATTTTGCACATGATAACACTAAGTGATGATACCAGCAGTCTGAATAAGCCTCAATTGATTTTTTGGGCTTGGTTTGAGTTTTCAAAGTTAGAAGTTTAGAAAATTCTGTGTGTGTGTTTACGTGTTTCTAGGTAGTTATAAATGTATTTTCTAATAAAAGAAGTGTCCCTGCTGCACAACTTAGTTTTTTATCAAGTTCCATTACCGGGTGTTTAATTTTTCAAAGGTAAAGATGAAATTTCAGAATTCTATTTTGATAATATTTTTTCATAGTGTTTCTCTATATTATATTCCATAAATCTCCGAAAACTAATTTTGCACCCAAAACAACAGTCATAATCATAAGCCATTGGGGAAAAAAAACCCACACCATACATTTTTTTTTTCCCCTCACAATCGCCTTGTATAGGACTTAAAGATTTAGTACTGCTTTAACTCAGCCTCTTATCTACCAAAGGAAGTTCTTGCTTTATTCCAAAATACTTTCAAAACCTTACTAAATCATTATTAGTTTCCTCACTGGAAGACTGATGTTCCCTCTAGCAATTGCAACATGCTGAAAATGTGAATCAGAAAGTCTGCCGGACATATGAAATACTGCTCAGAAATGAGATACTGTTTCTTAAATCAATAAAACTGGTCCACAAGAAGATTCTAACTTTCAATTAATGAACATAATTTGTTAGTAAATACTGTATCACTTTCTTTTTCCCCAGAAGATGGTTGGGGTTGAGATTTATCACCTACATAATATTACATAATTTTAAAAAAGGCTTTATTTTATAAGATCAAAACCTATTTTCTCCAACCCTAAGAATATAGCTGTAGGAAAAGCATAATTTAAAGGCAGATATTTCTGAATTAAAAAGAAATAAAATATTATTACAAATTTTCTCCTGCTTGTTTAAATCTTTCCAATATTGGAAAAAATTATCAGTGGAGCACTAAGTTTTCAATTCTTTACAGTGTAAACTAGTTCAGCTGTTCCATCAAATTTGTTGCTAAGAGCTACTTCTCCATCCAAACATTATATAAATACAACCTAGTGTGCTACGAAGCAAGAAAGTAGTAAATCAGTGTCTCCACATTTTTAATTAGGAAGCCATAAATTTCAGACGAATGAGAGGTTATTTGCTTCTCATATATGTATGTGTATATTCATATAGACACAAATACTTTTCTACTGTGCTGTAAGAAAATCCTGCAGCACACTGAAATCTGCCTGCACGGAGGAGCTACGATGATCTGTTTGTTAAAACAGACTTTGTTTATTTAGGGACGACAGAAATTCTTCTCTGGCTCTGAGTGTACTGTCTGGTTACAGTAAGCTCATTTTCTATTGGCATTGTTAAATTTGTTTATTGAAAGAGCTCCAGGCTCTACAGAACCTCCCCTCAGCCCCCCACAAAGATGAAAACAAAAACTGAATAACTACAAGTGCACAGCAAGAATAAGACGTACTTGAAAATAATAGCTAGCTAGGCAAGCAACTATTTAAATATTAGTAAATCAGCATGTGGCCCTGACAAGGGAAGACATCTAAATTTACTCCCCTTCCTTTCCTCATTTTTTGTTGTTCTTTCAGAGGAATGAAGCAAACCGAGTCAAATCACAGCATTTATTTCGGATTAGGAAAGGCCTTAGTTTAACTGAGAGCTCGGGGAAGTCTCAAGCACAGGACAGATCACTCACAAACTTGGTGGCACATAAGGAAAAGCTCTATTTATCAGTCTGGCACCTTCTGGAGAAAACATTATTTTTCTTAAAGCAATAAATGTAAACAACCTTGCAAAGTGAATTCTGAGATCTCAAAGAATCCCATTATGACTTGATACTTTCCTATAAAAGATTCTGTATTTCCATCTTCCTAACAAGTTTATGGACAATGCTTTAGGCAACGCACACACCACACGTGAATTGTTTACACTCTTCTGCAAATCATTTAAGGAGTTATATATAGTAAAGGAGTAGTATGTATCAAATTAGCTTGTAAAAGGCAAAACACATATTGGAGAAATAGAAGAGCAATTAAAAAAAAAAAGCCTATTAGTACCATACTCAGTAGGAAAATCCCATTTAGAAGTACTTTAATTAACGCCAGTCCTTGAATGCTTGTGGTAACTAAAACAAAAGAGCAGATTAATACAAGGTGCCAGTGTTTTTCACCCTAAGTAAATCATCACATGATTATTTGCAATGTTTTAATTGTCTGTGACGAGAAATCACTGCTTTTGATTATACTACACCCTTAATTTGTTCATGCTTTTCCAAATATTATTTCAACAGCATTGCTGGTAATGGTTGAGCCTTGAGAAAAACACGACTACTAAGGCTAGCTTACCAGAACTGCGTGCTGTACCAGCCAGAGTAGGTGATGAATGGCAGTCAGATATGAAATAGAGCCAGGCTGCACAAAACATCCTGAGGGCAAAAGTTCAGACAGAAAAATTCTCCCAGGATTCTTCCTTCAAAAATAATGCTTTTATTCTCTGAGCTGAAGTAATTAAGAAACATTTTTTACTAATAGCTTTTTCCATCTCTTTGTGACTGGTACTCTGCATAGTAAACTCCTAACAGCATCAATTCCTCCAAATCTCTCATGGTCCTATTTCCTAAACACAGCTCTACTATTCAAGTTAGCAACAAGCCTTCTTTGCAGTAAGTACAGAATTGATTTTGATGAACCGAGTGTTGTGCATGAGTTTACTTTTTACACTGCTTGAGCAAATATTCATTTCCAACATATGCCCTGCACATTACATCATGCCTCTTCCATAGTAAAGTTTACATAGATGTCTACACATTTACAACTTGTATAAGCGAAGCTCTAGCAATAAGCAGCAATTTAACTAGAAAATGCATAATTCAACAGCTCCCCAAACTTCCTTCTTCACAGCCACATTACATATGTTTCTGCTTCAACACCATGAGGATCTTTGATAGACAAGCGTGTTACTCCTGCGAACTTACACATACATACAGGTCTTTCAGACATTTTTCAGCACTCAGTTTTCTTAGGATGTTGGTATTTGAATGATCTGTTCTTACCACTTGCAGTTCCGAATTCCCAGCTACCCTTACACCGAATCAATATTGAAACACTCTTCATACCAAGCTGGTCTTTCCTCAGTACTAGAAGTTGTGTTATGTGGAGGAAGGATCTGTTCAAACAACTTGGTTCTCCTAAAAATGCGCTCTCATCTCTGTCCCTGGAGGGAAAGCTCAAAATTCAGTCTGCCATTACTGATGATGCGCATGGAAGAAACTGGTCAGTGCAGAGAAGTAGTAGAGGAGAGGCAGGCAGCAGAGACAGCCAGCTCCTTTGAGCCCATGGCTGCTGGGACCCATTTTTCCCACGATGTCCCCCCACCCAATAATGCATGTAGTGGTGGAACAAGAAAGGAAAATATCCTATGACTCACTCTGAAAGGCATCAGTGTCAATTTTAGCTCTCAACACCATCTCTGCTTCTCATTTCTGCACTCCTGGTCTTTTCCCAAGTTTGAGCCCTCACTCAGCACCCTGGTGTCTCTCTGTCCTCGTTGCTGCCACCGGCCCTGCAGAAGCCCACTCTCCAGCGGACACACTGCAAGGCTGCTCCTTTTCCTCCCTGGCAGCTGTCTGGAGAGAGGACTTCTGGGCAGCACCCCAGCATTCGGCAGGCAGCACATATATTACTCTTCATCATCCTGGCTGGAAGCTTTGAGTTGGTGGATGGAGTTAAAGAAACAGTAGATAATTCCCTTCAATTGAAAAGAGAAAATAGGAAACAAGGAAAACTCTTCTGAGTCTCAGTGAAAACTGGGAGGCGAAGGAAGTTATCTTGATTCTTTCAGCCACCCAGCTTATTAACGTGTCAGAGGTAGTGCGGTAATGAGACTCAAATTCCTGAAACAATATCAGCAACTGGAATGAACATCAGCTCTAAGAAATGGGACCAATGCTCTGAGGATTTCTTTCATGTTTAACAGAATGGTCACAACTACTCTTCTACATGAGACATTTCTGTTTATTAAATACCGAGTGGAACAGTATTCAGTGCATCCAATTCTGCCAAGCCACCCAGACAAAACTCAGACTATTTCTATGAGATCACAGGTCAAGTCTATAATATTTTGCTTTTATTCTTTTCAGGAGACAGAGATTATATAAAATCCATCTATTCTGTTAGCACTGTCAGACCTCTGCAATACACAGGTGCTTGATGTATGGTATTAGCTTTTCAGACGTTTTGATACCCTGTCATTCCAATAAGCTGTTGAGATTGAAAAGTGAATTGAGAAGAGAGGAGGAAAATGCCTTGACTCCTCTGACAGCCAAGAAGAATTTCACAAATGCTCTATTCCCCCCGAGGTATCACCAGATAAGGACAAGCTCTATTCCCATTCAGCTGGCACTTGCTCTGTAATACTGCTGGCTGTCACAGGAATGAAGATGTGCTACCTTCTTGAGAACAGCACGAGAAACTGCGACAAATCATAGAGGGTCATCCAGAAAAATCTGCATTAACCTCTGTGACAGTAAAACACTCTGCTTCTGCAGCTGGAGGTAAAACCCACAAGGTAGTGCAAAAAAATGGATTTGGACAGAACTATAGCAGCATGTAGCACTTTCAAAGAGCTTCAGATCTGGATATTTGTGCTCAATGATTATACCGAGTGGACTAGATGTCATTGGGAATCTTTGTTTCCTTGTGAAGCTGTGCTGTTTTATTTGAATGTTTTGAACTACATGGTTTGCTCATATAAAGTTGTACAGGACTGGTCCACATAGATCATCCTATTTAAAAAGTATGAGCGAATATTTTCAAAGCTCATTTGAAGACGGGAGCATCAATCGGTCATCTCTAACTGCAGCTACCAAGCAAGACTTTTGGGTGGGCAGATTCATACACAAAACCACACACAGAAGAAAGCCCAAAGGCCCTCTGAGAAAAGAGGGCTTTGCCACGCAGCTCGCTGAAGTCTCTTCAGTGCCAGCTGCAGCTTGGCATAGGGTACCTCAAATTAGCCCTGCCTTCTGAAATGAGCAGACCTGAAAGAACCTGTCACACAGAAGCACTGGATTTTCTCACTTTATTGTGAGTCCTGGCTAACCTCAAGGTCTGGGCTTGAGCAGCACTTCATCATGACAGAATAAAACCACAGGATTTTTTCCACCCACAAGGATAAAACACAAGATGTTGCTTTATAGTTTTATATTTTTGACACAACAGGAGTAGAGGAACAGAGGCAGCAATAGGCAATGTTTTCTAGATCCACTCTACACAGGATTTCAAGGTGGCATGTTTTACTGTATATCAACCCACTCTCCTCCATGGTTTTCAACTTCTCTAGGTATGGATGAAATTGCACCTACTTGCTTATCCACATTCCCCTGCCTTCCTCATGAAAGCTGCTGTATGCTGCAGGCAGAGCTCTCCTAGAATAAATCAAATTTGGGTGCTCCCTATCAGTGCTGATTTTAGAGACAGAATGACTCAGCATTCATACCTCTGCTCAGAGTCCTTGTGAATCAACCTTTTCCTTTTGTAAATGCTGAGTTAGCTTTTCTATTCAACTCTACTGATTTTCCCTTACTCCTGGTGCAAACTGGGGGCCAGGGGGTTACATCTACCCAAGCAATTGCTGTTTGATATGATTTTGGTCCCATTTGCCCTCTTTCCTTATGTTCTCTATCAAGTAATCCTCATTAGGCAGTCATGCCAGATCCCTCCTAACCCTGAGTGGAGCATTAGTAATCTCCTTGCTGAGCTGCTGTAGGAAGAGAGGTGGTGTGCTCAGGAGCAGATAGAAGGATTATGGGGACTGGAAATTAATTGGTAAGGTTTTGGGATGCAGAATTGACTGAGATGAGAACAGACTAGGGAAGAGGTATGGGAATCTCACAGAATGAGCTATCAGACTAGGCAGTGCAGAAACCTCCAAAATGCCATACAAGGATTCCATATTTTCATTATTATGCAGGTTTTAAAATTTCTTTGTTCTGTCAAAATGTGTTAGGCACATTTGAGTTGCTCTGTGTCGCTGCTGACATTTTTCTTCCAGGAAATTCAGAGAAGCTTTCTTGGTGCTAATACAACAATAGGATACGGCAGAAAAATAACCATTCAGTTAAGATACCTCTGAAAGGATAAAGCTCTTCAACTAAGCTTCCTGCGCTCAGGCTAAAGAAAAATCTTCTTTACCTCAAGGATTAGAGCTATCATTCACTGAAAGGAAGCTGCTGAAGAATCAGACATTCTTGAACAATTCATAAAAGTCTCCCTGTTATGATCTGAAAATGTACTTTTCACCTAGTTATGAACAGACCTATTGGTCACTGGGCTATATTTGCAAAAGAAAGAAGAAATCCTACAAGGATTCCTACTACGCCTAATTTATAACATTGCGACTTCTACACTGGTTTGAATATTTCTTGCCATGAAAATAAGAACTCATATGGCTGCATACCATAAATGACTGCATTAAGATCTTCAATGAATTAATCTGCATTATTTCTATGGTCAGCACCTTAGAAGGGAAACAAAAACAGAGAACTAAATTATTGGGCCACAATATAATGTGGAGAAAGTAAACTTGGGTTTCTAACTTAATACTACTCCCTCATGTACCCTTCCACATCTCCAGTGCGTCAGATTCTTCTTGACTTTTTACATCTACTATTCAGATCTGTTTGAAAGAAACTGGAAAAGAAAGGCAGGCTACAAATATTTATTTCCAGAAGTGGTTTTGCAGGAAACCTGAATAAAACTGTGTAGTATGCTCAATGCACTGAACATCAGTCTTGCAGTCTACAATACTCAACAGAAAGACAAGTCATTTTTCGTATTCAGGTTAATCCTATCAGGATCCTTCAAATAATAATAATAAAAAAATTAGACTAGAATACAAAAAGTACCAATACAAAATAAGTATTTTGGAAAGGTATATATAAGCTGCAAGGCGAAGAAGCATTGAAAGGTAGTTGATAATCTTCTACATGGAGACTGTGCTCTCTCTTCTAGAGAAACATGATAACTCCTACCCTCAGAAAAACCACCTTTATTCTGGTAGATAAGACAGCGTATCTCTATAGTCTTAGATAAAATTAAGCATGGTATTATTGCTATATGTATATATATCTTGAGATTTTTGCCAATTGAAAAATTATGAAGAGTACTACACAATAGAGCTTTGTCAATTATTTCATTAAAAAAAAATTAAAGATTCAGTGTGATATACAACAATATGGAACAAGTCATATAAAACACAACAGATAAAAACAGGAACAAGATAGTTAATATTTCTATTAACATTGAGGTAGGTAAAATAATGAAGAAGAAAATTATTTATGTTAAAGGACAGAATGTGAAAATAAATAGGATTGATACAGAACTTATGGATATTAAATGCTGCACTGAGAAACCTGGTGCCATGGACTCTCTAGGGTATGGCTAGGCTACGAAATGACTATTTCAAACCAAAGTTTGAAAGCCTGTACAAGTTAATGATACTAGGAAAAGAAAATATTTTATACATCATCTCAAATGATCCCTGATTTGAATTATGACAATAAGGATAGGAGGACAAGATGTTTGTTTGTTTGTTTAATCATAAATGAAAAAAAAACAATACTAGGAGCCACACAACTTTAGGCATACTTAGCATAGAGAATAGAAGGCAGTAGTGAACCTGAGGATCTACAATAACTTTGATGACAAAGAAAGGAAAATTAAGAAAGCTGAGAAAATGAATTATCATACTGAAATGAAAAGGTCTAATTGCAATTCCCATCAACATTTTAAATTTAACCACCGAAGCAAATCCTAGGCTGGTTTAAAGCAGCGTTACATCAGTAACTCACTGGGGTTATATTTTTGCACTCACTGAAATATGACCCTAAACTCAACCACCTAGAGGACAGCACAATATAGCCAACCGGAGAAACTTAAATCTTGACAAATCATGCTGATATATCTGAGAATTATAAGATGGCCTGAATTTGCTGATGAAAGAAATTGAAAGCTCTTATGTGAATGCTGCTTTGTTGGAGATAAATAGCAATGTTCCATAATTCTTCAGAAGGTGCAAGAAAAATAGGAAAACTTTTGTTGGTATCCAAACTGATGCGCAGACAGTTAATGAGATAAGATGCTCACTAATCTGCTTTACTGGTTTTGAGGCAGTTGAGAAATCCATATGTCAATCTAACAGGCTATCTGTCATAAACCTGACAATACTCGTTTAGTGAGACGGTAATAATCTGAAGCGGGTCTGCCCTTCAACAAAGTTAAAGTATTTTCTGTCAAGAGATTCAAGTTTTACCTGAATAAAAGTCTGAGACCCCTTCAGTTAAGTTGGGAGATGAGTTTATTTTAGCTCAGTCAGGCTTAGCAAACCCACCAATTCTATGATGGGGATTCATCCTGAGCTGACAAACCTCTGACTGCTCTCCAACGCAGAGTACACCACCAAGGAGACACTGCGAGGGCAGCGTTGTATCCACTACGTTGGTGAAAGCTACAGAGACAGCCTCACAATAACGTACTCTTAAAGGAGGATATTCTCACAATGTTCACAGCCCAGTACAAAGGAAGCCGTTCAGGAAGGATGGCAGTAATGCTGTTCCCATATTTTAGCAAAGATCAAAATGAGATTCTACCTTCATTTGTGCAGAAATGTGAGAACAGTGAAAGATGCTCACATTGCTCAAGCTTCACTTGGAAACGTGAGGTTAGAAAGCAGAATTTTTTCATGAGCACTTCAGGGAAGTTTTTTTACATTTTTCTGATAGGAAATACTAACATAGTAAGCGCCTGAACATGACTACAGCAAGAAGGCCAGTTCGAAGTTTGCTTAGTTGCTCTGCACTAAGCACAGAGAGCCTGAAAGGGAGCGTCTGCCTGTGTCATGCCTGCCTGCCCTTCTCTCAGAGGAAGATGCTCGCCTGCATCTTTCCCCTCTGACCTCCTGACAAGTTCCCCTAATCATCTTCTTCTAACACAATGATATTCATTTTCAGTTTCTACTCTTTGTTCAGGTTTGCTCAGTAGTTTCCAGATCTATAGCTGACAGATGAATAGTACAATCACGTAAACTTCAGTTTCTTAGGAAACCAACCTAAAAATGAATATCTATGCTTTTCATATATTTTAACCACAATGTTAGAGTTCAAGGTCTATGTTAAAGAAGCATAAATACATGTGACTAAAAGAAAAGCAAGCATTTAAGTCCTTTTGAGAAGCTGAGATCTCATTTATGTTCACATCCCTTAGCTTCTATAATTTATATATGCCACAGTGGTATACATGCTGCAGGGAATATAAAACTCCACATATATAAGGAAGAGGCCACAGTGCATTAAAGATATATATAATATTGGAGTCAGCAGGAGGCAACTTTCTAGTCATATTTTACCCTAAAATACTTTGTGATGAACACAAGGATTAGTCTTGGGTTTAGAGACCAGTTTAGAGAATAAAGAAGGGTACAAATTCTGGACAGATGGAAGGTTATATGCAGTTGAAAATCTTTCAATTTTCTGAAAACTATTACAACATTCAAGGTTTTACTTAAAAATCTCAATAAGTCTGGTGACTTTTAAAATATTTTTTTTTTTAAGACAGTTGCAGTTCTTGTAGTTGTAGCACAATAGTTGGAAATATAAACATATAACCAAAAAAATGAGCATAAAACCACTTAAAGAAAGAATCCCATTTTCCCCAATTCTTATAAATCGATTTTGAAGCCACTTTCATGAAACAGAGTGTTTTAATCATGGTATTAGAACATCTTAGCCTGGTAATACAGAGAAGTAAAATGATATACGAAATGATTTTGTAACCTCATGCCTACGTTTTAAGATTGGAAGGACAGCTCTGACCAGAGCAGGGAGCACTCTAGAGGAAGACCTCCCGGGCAAGCAGCATTCCAGCGGGATGGAGCTGGATTCGCAGTGGCTGGCATGGTATATCATTTGCCTCTCTTTTCTGTTTTATGACGGTACACATGAGCTCTCTTAGAGGGAAAGCCATGAAAAGTGCAGGACTATCTGCACAATCACTTCCAGCTCTGTGCCTTTCCAGAAACCCACTTCAATGTCCAGGTAATCTCCACTGGGGAGGGAGTTCCCAGTCTGAACTGCAGGAGGAAAGGTGACCTAGCTAGCACATATCTCACCCACCGTCAAGAAGAATTTTATGCCACCAATTTGCTGCTAGAAGTTGTCAGATGCTAATTCAGTACCTACCAAGAGGCAGAATTTTGCAGAGGCAAAAGCCAGCAGTGACTGCAGCATTTTCCTACGTTCAAAGCACAGCAAAGCTCTGTAAATACTGAGTGCCAGCAATAATAAACAGCATTTTCCTCACAGAACCACACTCATGCTCAGCACTTTCTGTAACATAGTACCTGGCCAGGGAAATATATTTACTAATCGTCACAGAAAAGTGACTCTTAAAATGAAAACTTTTAAAGTTGAAAATCTCATTCTTTTGTGAGGTTTTTTTTCTTTTTTTCTTCTGGCTAAAAATCTATTATCCTATTAAAACTTAAGGGACAATGCTAATTTGTTTGGAAGTATACAAAGCAAAAAATAGGTTTGGAAGTCAGTTAAATGATGAAAATAGAGTTCCGGTATTTGACAACCACAAGTAAAAATCTATTTATTCCAAGCACTTCTATTCCAAACCATTAACATTATTCCTGTAACATACAATCAGATGAAAAGAGATACAAAACCCTTCAAAGATTAAAGATAATAAAGGAATTATAATAAAGGTGTCATATTCCTAAATTTCATGGTGCACAGAAATTCCATGACTGGTGATTTTTCATTGTTTCTCTGCAAATTACTCTGAAGAAATTTTTAAGTTTAGCATTTTAAAAGTGCAAATCTTTCTGAAGAAAAAGCAACATCATTATACATGCAAATATATTTTTAAAATTGTGTGGAAACTGCACACTGTTTATATATGCACATTAGGTGGCCAACAATTTCCACATGTAACAAGCTACCTCACCTGTAGTCAAATATTTGTGTTTTACATGGAAACCTAAGACTTGTCTGGTAAATATCTGGGTATGAATTTTATACTCCCGTTAGAAAACAGAGTTAGATATAAGAAACATCTGATTATAAGTTATTTGTCTGAAATAGACTTTTTTTACATTTAATTTTCACAATAAACCATTATTTTACACTTGTCTGTAATTTAATTTTTTAATGAGATATATTCCAATGTTGAGCACTCATGTTTCACCTCATAGTCAATGTTAATGGCTATGCTGCAGTTTTCTGAAACATAGGGTCAATGACAAAAAAAAACAGAGAATAGTATAATTCTAGCTATAACAGCAGAAAAAAATGATAATGTAAAAAATCTGAGAACTACTTGTGAAATACAAGATGCAGCTCTTGAGGAAAACATAAGGCAACAGGCATTTCCCTGAATAGTGCAGACAATACTCCTGCTTAAGCTACAATATGTGAAATTCAAGTACTATCAAGAAGCAAATTCCTATAGCTACTTTTTTTTTTTTTTTTTTTTAGCTATCGTAATGGATTTAAATGGACTTTGATAAATCAGGAAGAACTACTTATAACTGAGAGGTTTATTATACTGTACTAGGTTTTTCTTGTAATTGCCACTTTTTTCCCTTTTTCATAAAATTCATAAATATTACCATTTACCTAAGACATTATTTCAATCTTGCTACAATTACTATTACCTGTTAATACAGAGAGAAGCATGACATGACAAGAATATCATTCCCTGATAGCTATTCACTCTCAGACAATTTTACAATTGTCTCTGGCAAATTATTGCATTTACTGCGTTTCCCACCTTTCAAACATGAAATCAGTGCAAAAGCTGATACACGCCAATAGGTCCCATTCGGAAAACCAGTGTGGCCCTTACATGTGCAAATGCCTTCAGTCTCACATGTTTCAAATTCATCCATACATGATCCTGACATACCCAAAGCTCTATAATACCTACTTATTACACTGTCTTATTTATTTAGTTTAGCCATGAAACAAAAGTTATGCTGGGTATTAATAATGCAAACCACTGCATTTCAGCATAATCAATGTACCTCCATTGCTGCATCAAGGCACAATTTATTTTGAGATAATGCAGGAGTTGACTCAGAGGAAATGGGTGATTAAACTCCAGTCTGATTGATCATTATTTTTATCTTCAAAATAATAGTTTCAAAAAGAAGGTGGCTAAAGCAAAATCTAAAGACTGGAGGTATAGACAGTATGAATACGTTAACTTCACAGTTACGGTATTTTTATGGTTCAGACTTTTTATGGTTTAGACTGTTTCCTGGGAAACACATTTGGAAAAATATTCAACAGCAATTAGGTCCACAGATTTATGCACATTTAGAAATTCCCTGTCAAGGAGGAAGATAAGGTATTTGGAGCGTAGACAGGTTCTACCAGCCAGACAGAATGGGGACGGATAAAGGCATGAAAATTTGCTGAAGCCTTTTAAAATTAAGAAATTCCTCACACAGTAGTATTAAAATCATACTGCTGTTAGTCTGCATTGTCAGCAAACACCTTAATGACTCGGAAGGTTGCAGCCAAGCTACTTTAACTCTAAAGGCACCGTTAAGCCTATTAAATTTATTTCCACTTTATTGACACAATTTTGCATTTGAAAGTGGGTACCAATGGTATTAAACCACTCAGATCTTATTAACATTTAAACAAAAGTCTAATTTCACAGGAAGCCAAAGGTTCTGAGGGTCGAAATCAGTGCTAGTATGGAGATGTATGTGCACTAATAACTCTTCCATGGAAAATTAACGCACTTTTCTGACTGTAATGTGAGATGATACAGGTCCAAAACCAGGCTGACATGTTGTGCTTACAGCTCCGTACACTTAGATCCCTGTAGTGATCAGAGCTGTTCATGCTGTGAAGCAGCATTCAACCAAGGATACAGCCACATAGCTACTACACAGGTTTTCCTCCGATGCCGTGAAAAGCAGGGCTCAGCACTGGCCTCACCTACTTGGTTGATAATGGGTAGCAAGAGTGGCACAGCTACAAGGTCAACAAAAAAGCTAAGAAGTGCAGTGAATGGGGAGAAATAGTGTACAAAAAATTTCACTGCGCAACAATCGCAACTAAGCACAGTAACATTCTTTCAACACAAGAAATTTAAAGTAGAAAATATATATATAAAAATGTTGGAAGAATTTTTTTTTTATTTTATTGGCTCAAAATTGGCAGGGATCATCAGATCTGAAACACTTTCATGGAAGAGTCAAAGAAAAATCTATTGGCATTTTCAAAGATCCTAATCTAAAATTGTGGCTGGCACAGTACAAGTTGTTTCTTTTCTGAAGCAAAAGAAAAGCATTCGACTAACCAAGTTTCTCTTGTGTTTATGAGACTCTTTTCACGCTGTTTTCTCCTGGGTTTCAAACTGTGATTTGGAAAGAATGTGTGCAATGGAAAAAGAAGGGAAGAACAGCTTCCAAGGTAAGAGAGAAATGATCTTCTATTAGCTTTGATTTGAGAGCATCAACACTGTTGGCAGAGGCTGATTTTCTGTGATTCAGGGTATTTGCTTGGGGCAAACCTGCCTATCAAGACTCAAGAGGAGTTCCCTCTGCAAAAATATGCTCTGTGCCAGTATAATTTTGTTTTTCATTAATGTGACATGATTCTAGTAGCACACTTCTTCAGCAGAAAACAGACTTGTCCTTAACTGTCTTCCCTCATCTGTCAGAGGGGGTTCATCTTCCTCAATATAGATTTTGTTCTAAATTTTTTTGGTTCCTCTTCTATCTCATATTAACTGTTTGGATTCCCAATGTTGGTTGTACAGGGTGGTAATGACATTTTTAATTCATATTCTTTCTGTTGGTCATTCCAATGTACAAAATAGATTTTCTAGTCCCATAGCAATAAAAAGTGTCAGTTTAACCAAAAACTAATTTAGGAAAAAAATAAAACCTTTTTGAATCATCATATTTCAAATTTTTAAAGTACAATATTTATGTTGTTAATGTGAAGTGGAGTTTTTTTTGTTTGTTTGAAATCGCTAATTGTATATATTACTTCATCACATAGTAGCGATGCTACATTTTCAGATGCTCCTTTGATAACCATATGATGTACAATGTAACAGTAAAACCATAACAAAAACCCACAAAAAAGCATCCCATTTTATCAAAATGAAATCTTCTCAATAACTTAGTTATAAAAAAATAGTTTAAGAATTTTTATGTACGTAAAACTGCATAATTTTAAGATTTTGCTCAAATTCATTAAAAATAACTGATTTTTTTTTTTCTTTTAACAATACTCTTTGCACTGCAAATCTCCACAGAAAGTACTGGAGAAAAGTTATGAAACAATATTGGCTTTGTGGATTTGAAGTCAAGAGATGAAAAAACAATACTGCAGGATGTATACGTTTCTAATTTCTTCAAATTAAATAGTACCATATTTGCATAATTCCAGCAAGCAGAAATAGCTCAATTGAACTATACTCTTATAACTTTTTTCTTTCCAGAAAACAATGACATTTTAAAAGAAGGAAGGAGAAAACTGATTGACAGGAGTGTACAAGGGAGACGAGAAAATAAAAACGAGGAAAGAAAGTCAAAAAGAAAAAACCCAAATCAATGAGATATAAAAAAACCAACAAAGGAAAACTGACTCCTTTGAAGGGAGTCAAGAAGGAGAAAAAGAAGAGGCAAATAAGGCAAAGATGAAGTTACAAGTTTACAGGGCAGGAACTAAGGCCTTCAGTGAAGGACTTTGGGCTTTCACTCTGCACATTCAAATTCTCAGAGGTAGCCTTAGATAGCAAGCAATGGAGTAATTTTCTGTTCCACCAAAGACTTCCCACGTGCCCTTTTGACAACCCACTTTATCTGTGCCCAATTCTTCATTATACACTGGGGATAAGAGCATGCCCTAGCCTTCAAGATGTGCCATAAGATGAAAGAGATTGTGAGCTGGGTCTTCAGATAACAGCAGTAGCAGTGGTCATCAAATAAATCCTGCAGGTGATATATGGATATTAAAAGAAACTAAGCAATTAAGGAGGCAGGCTTGACTTTCTCTCTCCTGTGCCCAAGTCCTAAGTGATTACAAAGGGAGCAAGAGCAGAACCATATCAAAGAGCTATGGTGTACTGTGATGCAAATAAAACAATTAGGAATCAAGGAATTAATAAAGACTTCATTTATGTCTGATCTGAAATATCTAACCAATATAACTGGCTTTAATTTGACATTTCTTTCTAGGGTATATGACAGAAATTTAATTAAATCAATACATTTCTCCTCAACGTTAACTATTCCCTTTTTTTTTTCATGTCTATACTTGCTTCTTGACCATTATTAAACTCAGTAACTCAAGTCAAGTAAATGTGAAAATGTAAAGGAAATGCCTGTGATAAGTATCCAATTATGTACAAGGGATTTTTTTTTTCTTTTTTCAATACTGTTTTTATTTCAGAGGAGAAAACTTTAACAGCTCCAACTTCTAGAGCTATACATTAAGAAGTATGTCAAGGAATAAATAATTGTGGAAATAATCTACAAATGTATGACTAATTCTTTGAAAGTATTCTGAGAAATATTTTGTCTTGCTTGCAAGATTTACAGGTACGATTTGTGAAAATGTGTGTAAGATGACTTGAATTGCTACCAGGTGAATGTTTTCATGGACATATTAGAAACGTTCTCTGAATTTTGGACAAGTAATTATAATCCTGTATGACTGTGAAAGTGTTTTCTTCATGGCCAAATGTCTCTTAAAACAGTTACTTTTTGATAAATACACCTGAAGCTAGTACTGAACTATTGTACCTTTTTTTTGTTTCTATGGACTCTATGGACTATGTACTTACGAGTCAACACCCAAATACTCACATCCACAAAATGCACAGCAATGCACCATGATTCCCATTTTACGATATTGCTCTGTATAAACTGAGTCCCCAGAAAAGGGAAACAAAAGGGAAAAACAGCTCTATTCTTTACTTGGAAGAGAATGAAACGAGATGGGTCCTTGCTCTAGGGGAAAGTATAAAAGTATAAAATCTCCTTGGAAAGAGAAACAAAAACTGGACTATTAAGCATCCACCCTCACGAGTACAAAACTAAATGTATGGATGCAAAAGCAGGAGGTTTCCTTCTACCAGCAACCAAAACAACCATAGAAAACTTCATGATCAGTCCTTTGAACAGACACACTGTCGGATTAAGTTCTTGTAAGACCACTGTGTTCTTGAGTTTGCAGATATTTCCATTTTCTAACAATTTTATCTCTAAATTAATTTTAATTCATCTATAATCAGCTTCTAATATGAATATCCCACAGGTATTAGTCTATGCTCTAATGTGAAAAGGCTCAACCTACCTATTCCTTAGCAACCGATTTACTCCGGCTATAAAGCAGCACTATTTCTGGCATCAAAACTGATTGCAGTGATCTGTGCTGTTCCTGATGAGAACTGAGGATTTTTATTTTTTTTTTTTTTTTTTTTGTGTAATTTGCAGAATAACTCTTTGCCAGCTTTGCATTTCCCAAGTGCACCATAAAGAATGCTTTTTTCCCCTGTATATTTCCACCTATCCAGATCAGCCTTTTTGCTTAGAGAGATACTTTTTTTTTTTTTTGCATTTTCTACTGAATCCTAAATCAAGCTAAAACAAGTATAAAAGGCATTCTTGAAAAAAATAGGCTGCTGCATTCTTCACCATTTAAATAGATCAGTTGAACCAAGGCACCTCAATAAGAACAGGATTAAGAGAATAGCCAGGCTGAATTATGCTTTTAACTTTAAAAGTGATAGTTGTGTTTACCTCCAGAGAGCATTTTGAGATAAATGGCTGCTATTAAAGGGATGATCTCATCAACACATGGCAGCCGTTCTCGTCTTATACACTCTGAAGAAAATAGAATTATCCCACTGCTTGGAACCCATCTTATTTTCTCATGCCTCACAAACTACAGAGAAATGAAGGCAGTATCGTCATGTCTTAGCCATCATATAAAGAACAGGTCAAATTCCTTTCATCCACGCTCGCAGAGGGGCAAAATTGTTAAAAGGATTCTAATTCCTACAGAACCTTCTATTTCTCCTCAAATGATGAACAACCGATTTGTCTTTTACCTTAGAAACATTCAAATGATCCGGTCCTTCCTATGTCTCCTTCACTGTCAGCCACCTCCTGCATGGGGTTGCAGTATTAAGAGTAACAGCACGAACATTCCCTTTCTTGCAAAGCAAAAGCACTTTATAATATTTTACAAGTGCTTTATAAAAGCACGTACAATATTAACTGTCACAACATATACATGTTCTGCCTAACATTACGGTCAATTCACAGACTGACTGTCTGTCACAGGTATCAAAAGACAGACTGAAGTGCCCAGTATTGTGGGATGCAACGGCAGAGCCAAGGAATCCCGACTGCTAGTTTTCTGCCTTAAACAGTCATCAAGCCGCTTTTCTGTGATCTAATAAAAAAATATAAAAATATATATAAATATATTCTACATTACCCATCCTATCTTACTAGTTAGTATCCTTACTAACTCTCAAGTGTCAAGTTCCCATGCAAATTAAGCTTTGAAAATAGCTCTTTCAGCATCACCTCATAATTAAAGTGTTTAGTCTGAAGCAACCCTGAAAGTCATGTACAGTCAAAATCACTATTCAAAGGCATTGGCCAAAGAAAAGACCCCTTGACTTAGGTTTTGTTTTATACTGGAACACAATCTTCCTCTTTCACAGTTCAGTCTAGAGATAATACACAACGGAGGGACATCACCATAAAAATACTGATTGATGGAGATTATGAAGAATTGCTACACAGCAACCAGAAAAAGCTTTATAAATTTATTTGTTCTTAAATTGGTGTGAAAGTTAATTCCTAGTGTAGCCACTGATTTATAACATATGCAAAGCACTTAACCACTCTGCACTGATAAAAACTCTATCCAACTTATCTGAGTATTAGGAAGTTTCTGTTATTAAATATTTTTAAAATGCTCTGAAACTGTTAGATGAACCTTCTGTGCATAGAAAGTATTACTGGACATCACTGTGGAAAAAGAATTCTTGTGTTAATTATGACATCAAGGTATTATGTCATCAGTCAAGCAAAATGTATCAAATATCATGAGCCAGACACTTCCCCTGCTTCACTAACATGTACTAAATGAATACATTTTAATTTATTTTCCTAACACCGTAATGAGAAAAGAGAGAACCAATAACCTCTTTTTTCCAAAAGATGTCTAAGATTCAGGGGACATAAGTGACTGTCCCAAGGAAAAGGCAATGTCAAGCACAGTGGTGACTCAGTCAGGTGCAAGGCTGCTTACTGCCTTACCCCAAACTGCCCATCATTCTTATCCCTTATTTTTCTATATCTTTAGCTCTTTCTTCGAACTCCTTTAAAACAACTTGGGTCTACGCTAGGAATTGAAAAGTCGCTAACTCATGTAAGAGGAAAACAATAGGTAGCAATCAGGCTTACCGTCTAGCTCATATGTCCACAAGATTTACCGTAGTACATGCCAGCAAAAGAAAGTTAGAAAAACAAAAAAGATCTTCAGCTATAAACATACAGATGAGAAAACTATTGCTCCTCTCAATCATCCTTATTCCAGAGATTTTTCTCTTAGATTGAAATCTGACTGTGGGTACTTCAAACTGTGTTAGGTGGACAAGGTCGAATCTCTTCTGCTACGAATAAATAAAATTTTACATGATCACAAAGCTCTAATGTTTTCTGTAAAGAGCAAGATTTTTTTCCTCCTTTATCAAACAGATAAGAGACTTATAGCATAGAGATATGAAAAGCAATTAATTTAACTGTTATTTGTTGGGGGGTTTTGTGCTGCTATTTTTGTTTCACTTTAAACTCACCAGCACATGGGAAAGGTTAAGGGGTTTAGTTAACATCTGGACAGTCAAAACATATTAGGAGTATATAGGAATTTGAATAATTTACTTGTAAATTTAACAATGCTTCACAGTAATTTTTTTCAGCATCCATTGGCCAAAACAATACTGGAATTGAAACAAAGCCTGGTCTTCCTGAAACAGATGTTAAAAAGACATGAAGGCAGAAATAAAAACTGACAAGGGACTTACAAACTAGTTTATTATACCTTCCACAGAAAAAAAAAAAAGGGTGAAAAATTTTCTCATATAACATTATGGATGAATAAATGGCCTGCAACTGAATTCCTTTACTTAATTTGAACAGCTATTTAAAGAAAACAATATATACCCTATAAACTCTGGAAAGTCCTCAAAATAAGTACAGAGAATTGACCAAATAACTGGGAAAGGTTGAAACATACATAGGTGCTCTTTAAAAGAAGCTTGGAAAACAATTTCAGAATAAATTGATACACATTTACTAAAATGCTTTTCAGTGCAACTATAGGAAGATTAGAAGGAAAGATGAGATGAAAAGTAAAGGCAAGAACATGTAAGGAACTAATTTCCTCTTCTTTGCACAACAAATCCTTAAGAAATGGCACTGCTATTGTGCTGCATATAGGCTGGCAAGAAAACACTTAGAGATAAGTGTCAAAGGATCGAATTGTCTTGACCATTTATTGTTAATTTGATTCCAGCCCTTGTCTCCAGTGGGGGTCCACTGGGGCGATCAAGGGTCCGTACTGCGGCTCTGCCAGAGCCTCTGGCTAGGAGGGGAGGCTGGGGTACAGTCACAGGTTTAGGTCAGGCAGATGTACTTGTCCAATGTCATAAAAAGAAGAGCCAGTCACTGCTGCTGGGACCCACTCAAGGACTCCAGCAGTGAGCAAGAAGAAGGGCTTCCAGGATACTGAAGGTGACGCTGGAGGAGCGTCTTCTGAGTAAACTGCCCTCTTCTGAAGATTATTCTACAACATTGCCAAGAGTGACACATATCCAATCATGCTGCTAAGTAGAACACAAGCAATCAGCTAATTACCTGCTTTACATAATAAGCGAGGGCCATGACAGTAAGAATGTTTTCACCCAAGAAAAACTGATCAGAAGAAGAAATAACATTTCCTATAAGCATCATAGGGCCTGTGTTCCAAATCAAATGACAAGGCACACCCAACTTCAGAGAGATGTGTCAAAACACATCAGGTAGAGAAGTAGAGTCAAGTAGAAGAGAGCACCTTCCTTCCCAGGCTGGGAGAAGGCAGCAGTGCCGAGATCAGAGCAGCACCTGAACCGAACTGCTCTACAGGTAGCTGGTGCAGCCCTGGAGACCCGGGGGCACTCAGGAAAGTATTCTCAGCTAACAAAACTAAAGCACTGCTGTAAGAAAGCGATGGCTTCGATGCCAAAGATTTGTTACTTTGAATGCTAAGTTTCTGACTTAAAAAAACGAAAGGCTTAATCTAACGAGCCAAACACAAACTTGGTATTACAATAAGGTATCTTACAACATCTGCTGACTATAATTTCAGTTTATAAAACCAAAATGACCATTTTCTTTAATCTTTCCATGAACTCATTACTAAAACCTAGTTATTTTTAAATGGATGAAATATCATGTCATTTCGCTAATTCCTGTAAATAAAATCACAGACTGCCATTATAGCACACCAGACTTCTTGGGAAAAGGGCTTTTGCCTTGGAAGACCTTACAGAAATTGACATCATCATTAAAAAAATCTAGTAAAATAAACATAAGCTAGAACATCCCAAAGCTTTTAATTACAATTCTGAATGATAGACCAATCTCAAATGATTTCAGTAATATCAGGGCAGTCAGAAAAATGCCCCAGAACTGAGCACTGATGGAGACATCTCACTTTCAGTAACGATCAAAACTACTGAATATTGATACTTCTCTGGTGGTCTGTGAACACTGTGACTTTGGAGCCATGACAGCATTAATAATGAGCTAATCATTAAAATAAATCTGCTGTAATTTCTCCTGATAAAATTCATCAGTGATAAATACCAAATTTCTCTTGCAAACTTTGTCTAGTTTGGTGAATAGTAAACGTGAATATTACTGGCAAGAACAGCTTTGCAGTTACGCTGCTGCATAGATTTTATGTATTTTATATCTGTTAGCACTCAATCATAAAATAGAAGTGTCCTCTGTGTTCACTGATGCCCTTTGAAAATTACTTTCATCATTTGAAACATTCTTTTTCTCCCTTAGAAGAAAAGAGCAGTGGAGAAAAGTAATGAGGGACTATAGTGAATAAGGGAAACATTCACCATTCTGTAAACCTAAATTTCTAAAAATAAAATTTTGGGTTTGTTTCATGATTAAAACCGCTTTGCAGATGCAATTTATGCTTGCACACTGAAAATTTGATTATTTCATCCTTTTGCAAACTCATATTCTCCACTGTTATTTGAACAAGAAATATATATAGAATATGATCTTTGACATTTTAATTAAACCCTATTAAAAAGTCTATAGCAAGTAATAAAGTCCAAATCGTCTCCCTAATTTTAACCTGCGTTGCAACTGTGTCATGAATTCAGATAACCATGGATAAAAATCTTTCACAGCTAAGAGCATGAGGTGAGCAAAAAACTCTGGGGCTGACACCTAATTAAGATATACTTCCCCCTGATGAAGAAAGTTCTTCATCTGTTACTGTGTGTTACAGTGGATCAGGGCTATATTTAAAAGGCCATTAAAAATGTACCTGAAGGCAAAGTTAATCTTTATATTTGACAGATAATAGCAGCTTTTTTTGCAGTAAGTAGCGAAGTGAATATTTTATTTCTTTATGATCTAATGACCATTCTGTTTAACCTTAATGGAGTAAAGACGAACAAGAAAATATGCTTAGGGGATATACTAATACATCAATTATGGAGAGTGGGAAAGTACTTTAAAAAAGTAGCAGTAATCTATTGTAAATGAAGATCTCAATAAGCACTCCTAGCCACAGGGAGAGCTAAAAAAGATGCATTAAAAAACTATTCAGATTCTGCTCATTATAGATATGTTCTTCTCAGCTCTTAAGTAATGCAGCAATCACATAACTAACTTTTGAAAAGGGAAGCATTTAAAAAAACGGTGTATCTATGGAACACAGTAGGCTTTCTCCTTATTTTGTTCAGTGAAAATGAATTTTTCCATCTAGTTTCCTTAACAACATTTCAGAAGTGCTACAACTGAGTGACATTTCTTCTGAAGGCATTGCAAAAGTATAAATGTGATTCCACAAACAAAACAGACACTGATTACCAGGAACCAGATAAGTAAAGAAAGACGTATCAATAAACTCTGCTCCTGCTTAACTACAAACACACTATCTATCCCATATGAAAGCGGGCACTTGTTTCCCCTGGAATTTCACTCAAATGCAGAGCTGAATTTTACATAGGAAGGTTTTTTCTTTTTAAATTATTTTGATCAAAATTCTTTTTGTCCTGTGAGGTGACATGAGATGACACATCCCAAAAGATCTATATGCCCCAAACCCATGTACTAAACTCCAAGAAGAAAGTTTACATAGTTTTCCTAGTGAAATCACTGGGACTGCAACCAGCTAAGGACCCTGGCTGTGGAGATGTGAAGGACTGATTCACATCTCATTAAAGTAATGAGGAGCCTTTCAGTTGACTCTAACGAGCACTGATACTGTATGCAGTAATTCCAAGGAAAGATGTCTGTACTCAGCAACTCTCAGGAACGGGCAACTCTGGGTTCTCCTCGTACATATGTCCTCATAACTTTGAATTTGCCTACAAAAGCTCCAGCGAGCTACTGTAGAACAGATCACTGTTACAGGACTGTTACTCTGTGCTAGGATTCTTCTGTGCGGTTTTCTTCCTTTGCTGTCTTTCCATGTGTTGGAACACTACTAAGCTAAAAAGCAAGACAGCCACCTCTCCAGAACAACAGCTTCTGTCTGGGGAGTTAATGCAGCATAACTATCATCTGTCAAACTCACACCATCCCTTACATCCACAAGTTGCCCCAGGCACATGAGTCCCAAGTGTCCAAAGAGATGCTGACTTTCACATAGGCAGGCTTCTGACTGAATTAAGAAACATTAATATCATTGATATTATATGAATAATCAAGGAGTAACCTGCCTTTCACATTCTTAACGTTGCTGAACTGATGCAAAATTCCAAACAGAGTACGTTCACCTATGGACACTCATGTGCACACATACAAAAGATAATAGTAATCTGTAAAAATGCCCACTTCAAAAGGACGCCTACAAAAACTCAGGTCTTGGGTTTTCTGAACTCATTGCACTGCTTGCGTCTCTGAACATCATAGACAGCTTTGGGGCAACACCATTGCTACAGGCAGCAAAAGCGCTGAAGCTGTTTGTGACAGAGCGATCTAAAACCCAGGTGGGAACACCGGGCTGACAATGGCAACAGACTGGCAAATGCGCATTAGGTATTGATGCAGTGAAACACAGTCTTCTACATTGCAAGTTATGTAAATTAAATCAGTTAAAGCTTCTTAAATAAATACTGTTAGATAATATTCTAGCATTTAACACTTCTGTGGTAAAAGTGATGAAGGTTACCTGTTCTTTCCCGAGTCTCTCTTTCTCCTTTGTCTATGAACATATATATAAAAAGGACAGAGTAAAAGAGAGGGAGGGGGGAAAAGCACAGAAAAATTGCACATAGGCACTAATTCTGCTCAATCTTTTGCGTTAAAAAAATCACAAAACAAACAAACAGCCCCACCACCACCACAACCAAAAACCCCACCACTTAACAGGAAATATTCAAAGTGGCAGCTGACAGATAATTTACTGACAGCTTTTGTAGCTTATGAATAGGTGTCTACTGTGGGCATTTCTTTGCCTGAAACATTTTTATTTGACTAATGACATAGCAAATTTTTAAACCTTAATTTTAAGGGGTGATTATTAAAGTGAATTTATATGGGATGTAGAAAAATTACATTTCCATTTGCAAAATAAAAAGAAAAAGCTTCTGTACCACATTTCTAAGATGGTCTGTGTGTGGGATTTAAACTCCTATACTAAAAAGAAATAATGCATTTTCAATTTGCCATCAATACAAGCTGTTTCATAAGTATTATAGCACAAAGCCTTGTCATATAGTTTAAATAACCAAGAGATTTCATTGATTTGCACTACTGTAGTTTTTTTTAAGCCAAGGAGAAATGAAGACGTAGTAACAGACCTTGGTTGCAAATTATTTTTAAGGACTTCTGGATGCCTTTCGTAATCTGAAGACTGGGGGGATGCATGCATCTTTGTTTTAAGAAAACAGAAGGCCACTATTCATGGCTGTATTAGTCAATGACAATTTAGCCCCTTGATAAAATGTCTCAAGCGGAAAAGGTTAGGGATGCTCAAGCAGATTTTAGATAGTGGATGCATCTCTTGTTACATATCTAAGGCTAGCTACAGACTTTTGATGTAGTTGACATGGATAAGAAAATTATTATCAACAGCCTTCTCATGTCTAAACATTAAACTAAATATATCATATGGCCATGTATGTCTCTGTGTATTATACACATTTTTATATACACACACATATTCTTCTTCGTATATATTGCTTTAAAACTAATGATGACAAAGATCTATTTATTCCTTTGTTCTTTATTTTAAAAGCACAAAAGTCACATAGTATAGTTTCCAGCAGAATGCACTACATGCAGTTATGGAAAACTGCTTTTAGAGGCCCGTTCTCAACTTGTAAGAGGAACAAAAGCAAAAAATCATACATGTAACAAACTATGTTCTGAAAATTGATGTGAGAAACTGAAGCTGTGAGGATGGAATAGCAGTGATCATGCTGCTGAGTATTTGAACTGACCTAATTGTTTTGGAAGAACACTAAAAGCAAATGCTGCATTTTGATGTTTTGCAGCATGAATATAAGGAACAAGAAAAAGTCCACTGAAAAGTCTTTAGATATGAATCAGTATGGTATTAGGTTCATATGTGACTAGATATATGCACAAAATTTTAGCTACAATGTACATTGCTCATGTAGAGAAGTAAAATGGAGAAGTAAAAGGGTTTGTCTTCAACCTCCTGCACAGCCCCAAAGCACAGCAACTTCCTCTTAGCAACTTGAACATAAAAAATAAACCATCATATTGTAAACCCCAACTTCCATGACTGCAAAGCAAATGAAGATTACGTTCATTATAGATAAAAAAAATGAACAAAGTTATAACTTCTTCCTCTGTGGGCAAAGCCAGTGATTGTCCATTTCCCCTCTCTTCATTCCCCTTACCCTCATACTAAGAATTCTCTCTCAAAGAGGAAAAAAAATGTAGGTATGGTTAATAGATTAATAAGCATATCTGAAATGAAAAGTTGCAGTTCGGATTTATGTATTCTGAAAATGACAGTCTTCAAGAAAGCATCTATCCTCTTCCACTATCACTCCACTGTCAACTAATATAGGAATTTATACCCAAATAGGAACAATAAAACCCATCTCATATCATGCAATTTAAAATGTCATAAGGCACAAATGCACTCACACTTCCTTAATCCTTGCTTGGTTTATAGGCACATCTGTCTGTCAGATATTCAATAACAAATCCCCCAACCTTCAACTGATATCAATAATTTATCTGGTTTGCGTATCAAAATAACTTTATGAACTATGTAGTCCAAGTGTACTTTCAGTCTACAATAAAAAATGCTTAATAAACTCTTTCTCCTTTCCATATTTCAATGGAATTTAAAAGTAGAGGCTATTTTAAAGAGTTCTGTTTTCTATGCTGGTATTTATTCTTAAACAAGATATTTTTAAAGTATTGAATGTTTTTTAAGCATTGAGTATTCAAAAAGTCAGTTATAAAAGAAGGGGAGAGGGGCAAAAAACATTGCATCCTCAACATCTAAATTAGTACTACCAACTTAGAGGGAATGTAGCACAGAATAATTTTAAGATGCATTCCATTTCTGTAAATAAAACAACTTATCCAGTCACTTAGCTCATTTTTTCTTCCTGTCCCAAGACTGACTCATATTGTATAAAACAGAATATTATAAAAGGAATAAAATATCTTGTCCACATTGGATGACTTACTATATAGGTAAGGTATACGGGTATTTAAGCACCTCATAGACCACTCCAGGTACAGTGCTGGCCTCTTTTCACTCATAAAGAAGAAAATAAGTATTTGAGGTACTCAATGTGGCAAAGCATCAACTTACAAGTTGTGATACAGATTACTCTCTCACACAAATTTCCAAATTATTACTTGAAAACAAATTTTCTAGATAATACTTTTAGTTATAAATATATATACTTTTGAACCCAATATTTTATATATTTGCTACATCAAGTATGGGTGAATGTCAATGCAGGTAACAAATACTCCACTCTGCTCTCGATTGTCTCCTTTCCAATAAATTCTGTATCACTTGTTTTCCACAGAATGTTCTTGGAATAGCAAAATACAGCCCACAATATAAGTAATGGTATTTATTTGAAGGTATCACTGACTGAAGCAAAAATATAATGAGTTGAGCCATGTTTAAAGAGAGAGCAGACTGGCAGAGAATCGAATAATATCTTTTTAAAAGGTAACCAGCAATTTATGACAATAAGAGACATTTTCATCTCAGCCCTGTGATAATTCTTGAATCTGTTTCAGTTTGTAGTATAAATTATGGTTTCTAAATTAATTTATGTTATTTTATATCAATGTTTGACTGGTGAACTTCTAGGAAATATACAATCTTCAAGCATGTCATTCTTTCCTGAGCTAAACACTAGTCAACAGCATCGATCTTCCTACCCCTAAAAATAAGTAGTCCTGCTTCTTCTTTTGGCTGACGTTAACTACAACACATTAGAGTCCTCTCAGATTCAGTCTGGAAAAGCAATCTAAGAAAACAAAGTTAAAAGTTGAAATAAAGTCTGATGAACATCCTCCCTGTTCAATGTCTCGGGCCAATTGATTCGTTACATATTAATACATATGAAACGTAATACCTGAATATGCCTATTCATTAAATGCACATTAAATGCAATAAACAGATTTTGAAATCACTATCTGTGATCTAGATGTTTGAGAGGAACTGTCTTAGAAAATGACACAGGCCAAGTGATATTTATATATGTGCATCCATATTTGTTTTTGAAAATATGTATGGTATTTGTACGTGTATTTTTCTGAGTGCTCTGCTGGAGTTTAGGTGGAAATAAACATTTGATATAATCACAGCAACAGAGTTCTGAACCGAGGTTCCTAAACAAAGAAACAAAAAACCCCTAAAACGCTAATGCCAGAATGATGAACTTGGCATTGTTGGTTTATTTCCTTAGGTTTTAAGTTGAAAATTTAGTTGAATAATTAAACATTTGCAAGTCAGATGAGCTAGTAGGGTTCTTCAGCTTCAGCTGTTATATCATGCTGCTCCTTTGAACAATATTTACAATGCGACAAGAAAGAAAATAGGAGAAGATCCTGTGGATCCTGACAAATGCTGCTAATGAGAGTTCAGGCACTTCTTCAGCATTTGCAGCACCTCCTTAATAGGCAGCTGAACGCCACTGGCTATGCAGCCACTGCATTTTAATCACAGGTTAAGCCACTGCAGAGGAAAGTATTCACAGGGAAGTCAACTCTTCCCTAATTTAGTTTTTAGTGGTACGCTGACCCATAAAAAACAGACTTCGCTAAAGTCAATGAGAGTTTAGATAATGTCTCCCAGAGGAGGAGGAGCCTAAGCATCTGTTCTACGTGCCCGTCAAACAATTTGACATTATCGGTGGTAGCTCTTCTACAGTTTCTGTCACTTAACATTCTGCTCGTGTTGCGGTAAGACAGGTCCTGAGTGCATTACAGCCGCTCCTCAAATGCTTCTGCTATGCCTCTTAGGGTTTAGAGCTGCTGTTCCAAAACAGAGTAGCTGCAAATAAGACAACTGATTTCTCTGACCAAAATCTGGTGTTTTGAGTGCTGAACTTCTGCGGTCAGATAGAGTTTGTCCCTCAGCATTAGCAGCACAAGAAGAATCAATATATCTGAAATGTTCGTGTTTCAAAAATACTACAGTGGTAGACTGAAAGTAAATAATTTGAAAGTAATTTCATCACATCTTTCCACTGGATGAATGTCCTACAGGACAGTAATAATTTTGTGGCAGTCAAACAGTATGATAAAATCTAACTACAGGAAATGAAAAGGCAAGATATTTTAAAAGACTTTAAAATAAGCAAATAATGTCTAGCAATCCAATCATATTGTCTTGAACAGATGACATTTCCTAGTGACTTTTATGCCTGTGTACTGGAGAGCTGAAATTATTGCACACTGTCCAAATGAATGAATCTACCAGAAGCAACAGTTTCCCTCCTCTAGCATTGCTTTACTGTAATCCGGGCACTTATTAAAAGAGGCAGAGAAAATCTTTATGGGCTTTGATGGTTCTCTCAGTTATTATAGATATTAAAAAAGGTAGGAATTTTTGTTGATCTCATTTATGCAAGATTTAGCATCAGAATTCACTGAGGAAAACCTGGCCTTTGAGTTAAACCTAATTTTTTTCTTGAAGGGTCTGTCTTCTGCAAAAAGAATTCTACCTTGTTTGAAGGGTTTTTATTCAAAGAGAACCTGATTATTGGATTTTACTGAAAAGTTGTTTTTCTTCCTGTTTTATATTATAAATGGAGGGTCTGTGATAATTGGAAGAAAATAAGTAGCAAGGCAAATTAAGGTAAATTAAAGGAAAGCTAACTGTTGAACTAACTGTTAAAGTCTCAACTCGTCATTTGGTTATGCAAATTGTTTCGTATCAATAACTGAGTAATTATTCAGAGAGCAAAACTTCAAAGACTCCCATACAAGTTAGAGGTGTGAAACCTCTGGAATTTATTAAGCAAGATGAGAGCTAGCAACCTGGAGTTTTAAAAATCAAGCTGCCTTATTTATTATCAAACAGTAACTGCTGTCAAAAGCACAGGAAAAACAACTAAGTAAAAAAAGATTATTTTTTTCCCCTCCACATCATCTCTATTTGTCTATTACCAGAACAATGAGCAGTCCTCACACAGCTGCCAAGGTATGAGGGAAGATAGGAGACTGTCGGTAACTTCTGAGAAAAGGGGTTAAGAAAGAAGGCCTTAGCCAACAACCTCCTGCAGCTTCTCCCAGCAGCAGGTGGAGAGAAGCCCAGCTCACCTGATAAGAGGCATTGACTCCTGGGAATGCTGAGAAGGGTACCAGTATCCCTGGCATTGACAGAACATCACTCCTTAAAATTATTCCTCTTTTAGAATGGAAATGTTGGACTGGAAACCACTTTAACTGGGCGAAATTCCACATTTCTGAGCAGGCTGGAGATGGGTTCATGGACAGAGTACAGGCTGCGTGATGAATGGAGGGAGGGAGAAGTGCTTTTGACGCTACATTTGCATGGCATAGCTACATGCAGCGTGCATAAGTCAACAAGAGGTTACTTTGTATGAAAACAATGTCCTAACAGGAGTCTGTTTAATGCTGACAATTTCCGAAAGTATTTTCTAGTTTTAAGTAGATGACAAAATTTCCTGCAATGCATCGTACACCCCAGTATATTGAGACAGAAGTTTTGAAACAACAATAGCACAGTCCTGTCGTCTTCTCTATGGCATGAGAGCACCAGTCACGTTAAGCAACAAAGGCTGTTTCTTGCAAGAGAAACGTCCATCCATCACGGAACAAAACTACAGAGGTTTAACAGTTTCTTAATCATGAGTGCAAAATTCTCCATCTGATTTTCACTGATCTTTAACAGCAGAAAGGACCTTCATTTCTCTATGACAATGAGGCACCTGGCCTAGCTCTGCACAGAACTAATACAAGTGGATTAAAGATGTACCACAAATTCAAAAGACCAATGCTAACCAGAATATTTCACTAAGATTTACAACTCTAGTGACAGAGGGAGTTTCCAGTAATTTTACCACATTTTTCTGTCCTTGTTACTAAACCTGGCAAACAGCAACGTGACAAAACTTGAAAATGCACTGTTAACCAACCCACTGTTTTGTTAAAGTTTTGACCCAAGGCTAAATACAATTTCAAAATTATATTTTGCCTGATGTTCTAAACCGGGGAGATTATCACAATCATAAAAAGGACATTTTGCACAACACGCATTCAATATCTGCCAGCCCTCACAATCCTCCAAACAGAAGAACCACACGTGGAGTGCGTGTGGCATAAGGACTGTGCTCTAGTGATTAAGAGTTTATCCATAGCACGATGGCATTTTCAGAGTACTCAAATAAGCACAAATTTTCCTCTTCATTTTTATTGGCTGACTGCATGAACTATTAACAGTATGTTGAATCTTCCATGTTTTGGCCCAGAAAATAATACACTGCTTAATATTTATTCATCAGAGCCTGATTTTGTAAAAGCATGATTAACTGCAATGGCCTTTAAATTCACTGAAGGTGCTTTGTACTATTCAGAAGGGTACGTATTTTCCAATATTTACAGGGACTATTTTCATCAACAAAACAATAGTTTTTCTGACTGAAATGGAAGTGAAGTTTTACTAATAGAAAGAGACCTGACTTTTTTTTTTTTTACCTACGCAGATGAATGTTTCTTTTCTTTTTAGTATCTCAAAGTGAACATTCCACATGTTTAGTTATTTTTAAACCCCAAAAAAAGATTGCTTAACAGTTACACAATCAAAACTTTTGCAATGTAATTCCAATTACAGACTACAGTAACTATTGAAATCAAATACTAGCTTACTGATGGGAACATACAGTGACTACCTTGTTTATATAAGCCTACAGAAATTTAAATTTGGGATTTTCCACACTCTCTTCAGAAGAATAAGAATTTGTAGAAACACAATTTATTTACTGTTATGTCAGAAAAAAAGTTGATTTTCTCTTTCTGGCTTTCCCTTTAAAGTGAAGCAACCTCTAAGTATCTGCCTTATAAGTCACTAGTAAGATATAAAAAAAAAATAAATATTATTTTTAAAGGTTTTTTTTTAAATTATTTCCATGGTTGCCAGAAAAAAGGCATCTTTTAAATACGTCTTTCAAAATGAATGCTGTGCTTTGACCTACGTTAATATCCTGCTCACAGCAACTGATTATATGGCTACAAAGAGCAAAATGGCACAGCATTCAACAACAGTTTTATTTCTTATTACAGAAGCATATATTTATTATTATCAAATAATAAAAAAATGCAGTTTTGATGAACAGTTTTTGTTTGTTTGTTTTTTAAAAGAAAGCAATACAAACTGTGAATCATCCTAATTACAGTTTCCAAGAAAAGTTCATTAAAAGATGGAAGCCACCCTAGAAGAGGTCTTCTGAACCCTGTTACATGAGTTATTTACTGGTAGATACAGCTTCCGTTTATGACATAAATAGACAACAATTTCTTTTTGGCAGAACTTCAAGCATAGTAAACAGGCATTTCAAAACTTCTAATTACCAACATGCCAGAGATTGTAAATTATTATATAAGCCATATCTTCCAAAAGGAAAGGATGGAAAATCTACCACTTAAGATTTTCAGAAGACATAACGGTACCATAATTCACAATAGATATGTATGCACAGAACAATAGAGGAGTCTAACTGAGCAAACAAAAGCTTAGATATAAATTTACAATCAAGCAGCTTGATCTGTCCAGAATTAGATTAAATACAGCATTAAAAGCATGCAGTCAGGCTGTAACTAAACTAGAAAGCATGCTGGGACAGTCCTTACTATTTCACTGTTAGAACAATTCCAAAATCTACTGAAAATTTCTGTGTGCTTTGCACAGAAACCTAACGGGCTTTTGGACTATTTGTAAGAACAGTGACTGTACTTTTCATATTAGGAAATATTAGTACGGCCATAAAGTCTAAGTATGGCCATAAAGTCTAAGTGTTCCTGTCTTTTCAGCAGAGACAGGCTGCTGCCTCTGACAACTGCATGGGAACTCAAATCCTCTCCCGGGGACTGAGGAGGAAGGGCCCTGACACCATTCACTGAAGGGTTGGTTAAGCAAAGGTAGACATCCCAGTTGGCCAATGTCTTCTAGTTTCCATGAGCAACAACAGTAGCAGAAATATCTATAGTAATACATGGCAAAATAATGCAAGATCCTGTATATGTTTTAATCTCCACCTGCAACGAAGGGCAAGCCATCATGTTTTCATTAATTTTTTAGCTACTTTAAACAAGCACAGACTAAACTACTTCTGCAGCAATCACAGCTTTCAAGTGCAAAGCAGCCTTACTCTCAAACATGGTCAGGGTTATCATGGTCTCTGAAGCTTAAGTGTTCAGGCACAATTTTTAGCTGTTCTGTCAAGCACAAGTGCAACACAGTTGAACCTCCCTGGTTGGTTAGTTAATTTTAACTTCTATAAGTACACAATAACAGATAATGCAAAAAGTAAAATTTTGAGCCTGTTTCAGTAAACACAGGAATAATTTGCCTAGCACTATAACAAAAAGTAATCAATATACTGCAGATTCTTCTTTGTAATTGCGGTGATTTACCAGCTTCAGTCAGAAAAACCTATTGACCTCATTTTTCTATGGAAGAACAGTGCTGTGTTACAAAACATGTAATGAAATGGTAACTATTCAACTGAAATATTCTATTTCTCAGAAAAATCAATAAATCAGGATCAATCCAATAATGAAAAAAATTTTTACTCCTTTTTTATTATTATTATTGTATGGATATGTTAAAAAAAAATCCAAACCAGAACGATTTTGTAAAATAAACGTTTTCCTAGAATCATAAGGATAACATATTTTATTCTGGAGACAGTTTCAGATATTTCAGGTTTCATCTTCAACTAATAAATTGTCTTCACATAAATTATGATGCGTCAAGAAATTTACAAGCATGTTACTGGAAAGCAGAACTTTCTGTTCTCAAAGGTCTGGAGGTATAGTCAGCTCTAATCTGAGCCACTAAAGACAATGGAAAAAGTCATCCCACTTCCTGACATTTCAGAGAGGATTAAACCAAACCTGTAAGAATCTCATCTATGTGTCCATAGGGAATAAGCAGAGAGTACAAACTGCATTTCCTAGAGATAGCAACAAGGTACAGAATATTACTGATCCTGGTTTTAAAAAAATTGGTGGCAAAATGACTTAGTATTTATCCTGAAACAATTAGGCAAAATCAAATGAGTTCTCTTAAGGTGTGAGATATTCAAATCAAAGAGGAATGACTGTGTCTCTATTTTGATCTTGTTTCCTCTGCCTAGGATATGACATTTATTCCTTTTGATTCACGTTGTTTGTTTGTTTGTTTGAACAGAGCAATCACAATATGGATGTAGAATTCCCCTTTCAAATTCTGTATTTGTTTCTGTCCAGGCATTTTATCAAATAACAGGTTCTAGGCAAGTCAGACTTTCTGAAAACACAGTGAAAGAGTGAATATATTTCAGAGATGAGGGCAGTGAACATTCTTTTGCTCACATAATTCCTTTTCCATCCTTTGTGTGCTCATTTATAACCCCTGAAGTATAACGCATGAATTATCCTATTGTGCACATCAACCACTTGACAGATTGTTTTAGTAAAGCTCTTATGTGCTGTGACTTTCCTTCCAGGCTGACAGGAAAAGTTGAACCAAAAGGCTGATTAGTTCCTTTAAGTTCTCCCAGATAAACAAACTACAAAGCAAGTTTACAGTACCCAGGACCATTCATGCAAAAATATCATACAAGTTCTTTACAGTAACAACACAAATCAGAGCATTTGAAGGTGCTCAGTCAAGAAGAAAAGCTGATGGTGATTCAGCAGTCTGTCAAATGGGATGCACAAATGTTCAGCTTGAGAATCTTTAGCTAATGGCACATAATTGATAGGGCATTTGTAAGCTAAACTCTGTTTAAAGAAAGCCTTTTTTTCTTTGTTTCAGTCATGGACAGTAATTTTTTAGTAATAACTCATAAAAATCATTAGATAGTTGGGTTTTTTTTCTTAATAAAACCTTAGATAATGCCAATGATGCACTCTGGTCACATAAATATGTGTATGTATTCACCTAAGAAGCTGCACCCCAAGCCCATTAGACACATAGCAGATTTGTGAACCCAAGTCTGGCCTCCTAAGACGCGCGTAACCCACCGTGGGCGTGCTGCAGGCGAGGGCTATGGCCCCAGCCCTGCGCTGCTGCACAGAGGTCTGGGCCCAGGCACCAAAATTAAGAACAAAAATTGCCTTTCCTCTGTTTTCAAAAACCTCAAAAGTAGTTTGCAAGGGTGATTTTAATAAATTACGTCCTCCCACTACCCCACAACAGAAGGCTGGGAGGACAACAGATAGGGGAAATAAAGCTAGAACAAGAAATGGAAAAGGGGGAAACAGATCCTGAGGAAGATTGGGAAGCGTGGGGAAGGAAATAATGCTACCAAATTTCAAAGCAGGCAGGGATATTGCATAGGAGAAAGTGTAATTAAAAAAAAAAAAAAAAAAAAAAGAATAAAATAAAAGCCTGAATGAAATGTCAGGAAATTAGCTCCTGGCATTACTAGCTCTGCTGTCTTGGTTGTGGAACTTTACCTCAGTATCTCTCAAAAACATTAGTGCAGCTTAAACACATGATAAAAAGAAATGAAAAGTCAAATAAACTCAATACAAACGTTATGACCTTTGTTGATACCTGCATTGTTCTAGGTAATATTCAGTTATTACACTAGTTCATTGCTTGGATTACACTGAACCAGGAGAATCAGGAGAATTACTGCAGGTTTGATGTAATCAGACAGGCCTGATGTTGCAATGAACTGTGGCATTCACTAATTTCACGTGCAATTTCAGCAGCCCCCAAAATTGTAGCCAGTTTGCTATTTTATGTAATCTAAAAGTCACAATCACCTCTGATTTGAATCCAGCATATAAATACATCTCCTTTTTGCAAATACATGGCAGATAATGACAAAGAACTCAGAAGATGGAAAGCAGAGTCATGATTTTCATTCTTTTCCATATTCCCTTCAACTTCACTGCCTCTTCCACCAACGCTCGCCATGACCTTTCACAACTGCACCTCTACCTGCAATTCATCCCATACTCCCCCCACGCTCCTGTTGCGTCTGGACCAGACCTAATCTTTCTGTAGTTACAATTCAGATGCACCAAACCCTTATCTACAAAGTATTTGTGAAGACTGTGCAAAGAAAGTCGATCTTTTTTAGTACAAAGATACTAATTATGCTGATTTTCTTTACTTCATGTGAACCAACTGCAAGAAAATCTTGATTTCCCAAGTAAGCAGCAAAAATGATAAATTATACGTGACATATGGAATACTCTGCTATAATTTTAATCTATCTGGGTTTATACAGTATTGCTAGGATAAAATCCAGCCACTTCTCAGCAAAGATGTAAAGGCAAGTTGTCTAGGATCAAGGCCTGCTTTCTGTTCCCAGGCATGCCACAGGTTTATTACAGGATAAAGAGAATAATGTATCCATCAGGACACCTCCCCACCATATTCAACGTGTTTTCCCCTTTCATATTCCTTTACATATGCCTTTAGTATATTAAATTACAAGCTGTTTTTATTTTATTTTTCTTGGATTTGGGAGTTTCTTGTCAAACACACTAGCTTTCTTGCACCATGATTATATACACTTAAGCATGACGAATCCACAAATGAAATTTAGAACGTAAAGCCTTTCGCTATGCAAATTTTCTTGTGGGCAAAACAGTCTTTGAGGTTGTTCTACACTGTCTATATAAATGTAATTGAATACTTTTTTTGTATCTCTCTATAATTCTGCATATAATTTAAGTGTTATAGAGGAGGCCTCAAAATACTGACTCTTTAACACACAGCAGTTACCAGAAGTGAATATTATTCATCAACATTGTCATCTTAAATACTTTTAGTTTTGTCTACTTCATATTCAGAAGTATCAAATATAGAAAAGATCCAAGTAAATGTAGCAAAAATTATTGTATGTACAGAGAGTTTCTTACATGTGTTCAATATTAAGGAATAGATTATTTTCTCTGAAAAAAAGATAATTAAGGAAAGCATGCTTATGATACTTAAATAATGATTAATGAGGAAAGACTTTTTTGATCCTTACTGAAGTCTAAAGTACTATTTTCCATTCTCACTATATTTGTTTTGATTTTATTGTTAAAATTTGTACCTTCTAAAAAGAATGGGCATTGAATGCTTGAAGCAGAAACACTTCTATAAAATTCCAGCTGTTTTGAAATCTTTATTTCTCAGTACATCTGGCAGAAGCAGAAAGTTTCCTGGGAATACATTAAAAATATTGCATATCAATTAAATATTAAGTCACGCCTCTCATGGCACGCTAACGGTTGGCATAGTAAAGCAGGAACATGAAATGCCAAAATAAGCCCTTTGGCTCCCATTTTGCTGTCCCTTGCAGTGTGTCCCTGTTACCCTACCAGTTTGGGGGGGAAGTCAGGAAAGCGGAATCAGAGATGTGTCTAACTTTTTTCCTTCTGCTCCTGTCTTGTCTGTACAAGCTGCTGGGGGCAATTTCTGTCTTCTCACCCATGTGGAGCAATCATAACTATATATTTTATATGCACTTACCCACACACATACATCTACATAAAATTATATATATAGCTCTATTGTATGTCATAATGTCTACATTCTTTCTGTCTTATAACTGAACTCAGTTTCCAGTGAGTCCTTAAATTTCATGGAGGTTGATGTCCTAATAATAATCATCACTGTGTCCTGGTATATTTTATTTGGTTGCTTGTTATTTGATGTAACAAAATGAAAATAATCTATAAACTATTTGAAAGATTGATTTCTGTTCGGTTGAATCAATCCCCTATAAGTTGATACACTGTAAAGGCTCTTTTGCCTTGAAACCATAATCCCCATTCATCAAATTTTATTAGTGCAGTTCTGTAAAACTTTCCTGCTCAGCAACAAAGATCACCTCGCTCTCCCATAAGAGCATTTCTAACTTCAATGAAGCTACAGAAAATTGCAAATAAGGTGCTTACCAGAAAACAAAACAAAACAACAACAATGTACTACAAACTAAAAATCACCAAATCAAAAAGGAATACAAAATACTGCTTGCTGTCTTCATGATATTCCTTTAACGAACTCTGTGTTCATGATTAAGCCTGGAAAGATGAATTTTATATTTCTACCTCTGATTTATGGCTGGCATGACATAGATTTTCTAAATTTAGAATACTGCAACTTACTTGTCCTTTCACAGACAAAAACCTTTTGCCAGAGTAAGAGTGAGTTTAGGAAGACAGGCAGATCTCCTGATCTCCTTAACTGAAAATTAGCCAGCAAAATGACATTCACAGACATTGTCAATGACAAATCATCCACAGGCCAAAGTTGGATGCATTTTTTTAAAGTATGCACTGAATTACACCTACTTGTTGTCGAATTTCTTCTTCCATCTTTACTGGGGACCCCAACTCTGCAACTTGTTTGACACCTTCACTAGCATATCCTCCATACTCCCAAAGGATGTAGTTCTTTGAGTGAGAACTACCAATGATCGCAGACCAGTGGTTGGTGCGTCCTGTCAGAGGGGGGAGGGGAAAAAAGATCAACCATCAAAACAGCCTCAAAGCATAATTCCTGATTTATTTTTTTTTTTTATTAAACTGAAAGGTTTGAAGTGCCTAGTCTTCACCAGTATCAAGTTTTGCATGTGTTGCACGCTGTCAGTTCTCGCTACATCAATACACCATATCATTAAAGTAATAAGAACAAGCCAGTGAACTACAGAAATATAGCAAAAAGTGTCAGTAATTATTGGATATAAAAACACAGTCAGAAATGGTGAGAAAGATCGTATTCTGGATAATCAAGCAGCCTCCCAAACAGATAGACTTAGTATATTTTTTTCTTCACAGAAGACCTCATTTCCTCAGGAAGTTTAAGAATACTTTAATTCTAGGTTTCCATGTAAAATATTTTTGAGGATGAAACCTGCAAGGGAAGACGCCAGTGGTCACTCAAAGATTTAACAGCAAGTCATTTGCTTTCTGAGGTGTACTGGTTTCTGAGAGTCCACTGGATTTGTGTTTGAGTGTGATTACGCTATTATTAAACTTTAGAGATTTTTGTTTATAGCTTTGTGCCCAAACATCAGGCACAGAACTATAAAGGGCTTACGGCCAGAAACCTCCCCCAGCAGCTTCCTGCTGAAACAGAGGTGAAACTTTTGCTTTCTATGGGCAAATGGTGTCCAGCACTCCCTCCAGGAAACTTTCGAAATACTGGTAAAGAACTCCTCTTGTTGGTACTGACATAGCTGGTTTTTCTGCTTCTGCATACTTAAATTATACATGTACCATGTCTCCTTCCCCCACCCTTACCTCAACCATTAGTAGAGGTTCCCTTTAAGGAAGCAAAGAAGTGAATTTTGCTGCTTCTATATTCATTGAGTTTACTTGCTCAATTTTCTCATTGTGTAAGAATTGTAGAGCTAGGCAAAAACATTCCTATTCTTGTTGTTTTGTCTTCTTGAACAGAAAAATAAAAAAAAAATATAAAATTTTAAAGAGAAAATGTTTGAGAAGTCTGATGGAATTGAAAAGACAATCGAGCAGAAATAAGGACTCACAGAAGTCCCACAGCACTGGAAATAAAAATGAATTCACTTCAGTGTCAAATAACACTGCAAAGATATGGGTTTAAAGGAAAAAAATGAGAAAATTAACTGCTCACATAAGCAGACAGTCTGGTAAAAATGGAAAGACTGTAGGAGATGAGGGAGACAGAATGATGGAACGAGACAATATTCAATGTTTTTCTTTGCAATGCAAAAGGTAGAGAGTAGCAGTAAAAACAGTTGAAAACTAGAATAAATGAATAAAAAATGAATAATGAAGTAAACAAAAGGAATGCAAATTTAAGATGTGAAAGGTGGGACAATGAAATTGAAAAAGACAGTGTAGACAATTGAATAGATAAAGTCAGATGCAGGAACCTAATCACACGAGAATAGAAAATAGATTAGAAATAAAAAATGAACTCCAATGGCAGGGAGGGGGGGGAGCTAGAAAAGTGTAGCAAGCAGAATAGATAGGTGATGGAGATGGCCTAGCAATGCAGCAAACAGTCTCTATAGTCTCCCTAGTGCTAAACACGGACCAAAATACACGTACCGAGCACTGAATTGTAGTAGGCTTGATGTTTTCAGAATCTATTCAAGCTAATCCATACTTGAGACTCAAATGGAGAATAAAACAAAACTAAACCTCCTCCCCATCCAGGTAATAGGTGAAGAAACTACAGTGTCAGAAGATGGTTTCTTGATCTAAGATCTAGTAATTGATCCTTAAATATACACCGGCACCTTCTCAAACCACAGAGAGACACTGTCATTCAGCTCCAGTGATGGGACCATCAGCTTTGCCCGTTCTTCCTTCCTAGCACACTATCTCACAGCCTTCCCTGAAACACAGTAAGTGACACTGACTGAAACTTATTGAAAGAGAAGGTTCTACATAGTGCCTACAAAACAAAAATGTACCACTACAGAGAAGAAACAGAGTGTCTTTAAGTTTTTAGTAAAATGTATAATAAATTGTTTTACATGCTCCAAAGCTTCACACGCTCCCTATCCTAAACAGATCAAGAACATCTGATGTCTTTGCAAACAGAGCCCAATCTCTTCCACTAAACACCTCTCCCTGAAGATATTGGCTCTGCAGAGAAAGCAGCTGGGCCAATTACTTGCCCAAACAAGCTGTTTGAAGTATGTTACACCTACCCTACATCTTCTACAAAATCTATACATTTGCAAACACTTCACTCCTCACCTTGAACCTCCCATTTTCATGAGCACAAAGAGACAACTCAATATCATTTCTTAAACCTTTTCCTCCAAACATCAAAGAAACTTCTCTGCATGAAATAATCTGAGCAGTACATGACCAGAACAATTTTGCATCACCAGTGCAATGTCACTATCCACTTCCTAAGACAGCAAACAGACTGACAGCTTTCCAATGGTGTTATTTCACTTGCTTTTAATATGAGTAGTGTCTCAATTTAAACACTTATCTGTATATTTTTGTATAAAGATCAAGATGTCATCATGGGAATGTATCCTCTGACATATTTCATAGATGTACCATAGCAAATCATGATGGAGACCATATATATTTTTGTTATAATAAATGGGTGATACCCAGAGACAATAAATGCTTTTAAGCCACAGGGCAGATGTAAATATAAATCTGACTGGCAAAATGTGATAGGAAATTCAATAGTTCCCTTTGAGCCAGATTTAATAACAAATGAAATACTCAGCTTCCACTAGTCCTGTTATCAGGAGCTGTGATAACTTCCAAACATTACCTGATAAACATGATCACTTTTTTTAAGCCTTAGTTTTCAAATAAGTTTAATGATTTTTTTTCAGTCTGAGATCCATGAAAGCAAAATTGTTTTAAGAATTAGTTTTTTAACCCTTTCTATGCCTGTGGTACACCTCTCTCCATTCACTCTATGGTTGCCACACTCAGAACAAGATTGTGTTGCAGTGGTTTCATTCTAAGCAATGCTTTGTAGAGTAGTCACATCTGATAACTCCTAAACAGACAATACATTTTTAAGTTTAATAGAATGAAGCTATTTTATTTGCAATGGTATAAGAAGAGTAAAATTATTCCTAATCCATGGAATCTGTGAAAACCTCAAAATAGTTTCCCAGAATTAAGTTTTGCACTGTACCTTCCAGAAACATTTTTGTGTGATAGCAAAAGAAAATACTTTATTTGCAAAAGCAGTTCTCTGGAGAAAAGCTAAGCAACAGAGTACATATTATTTATAGGTTTTTAAAGCAAGTCAGAAGATAAGTTAAAAAAAGACACAAATATAAATTTCATGATCTGCTTTCTATTTCAACCATACTCATGGTATAAGAGTAAAGCAGAATTTTTGATTGGCAAATAGTGATTTACCACAGTCCATCATGAACAGAATTTTATTTTAATGTAATTACTGCAAAATTTCAATATTTTAAAGAGTAATCTTGCTGGTTAGTTTTCATTTCTAACTTCACTACATCTGGATGAGATTGTTTCTCAACTTTCAGAAATTTCAGTGTAAAGTCTTACCAGCTGTTATTACTGGGCTTAATCCTGCTAGCATTATATAATAATTTTTTAATTTTTCCAGGTTTTTAAGTAAAACATTAATGTAATTCATCACTTTGTAATTGGGGAGAAATAGCAGTCTACAGAGTCCACTATTGTGACAAACGATTGCAAGTTGCTTACTTTCAGTTATGCGCCCATACTTTAATGTGTTCACTGACTGGAAGTTAAAAGAAAAGACCACTTGTCTCCAATACTGCATCGTTAAGTCACACTAATTTCATAGTTTTCAATCATTTTCTCATGCCCTATTTCTAAACACCAGCTGAATCCATACAAATAATGCATATAAAGTGTGACACTGAGCAGATATATAAATCATCCGACAGCCTAAAAGAGCATTCCTGCAAGTACTGGGTTTTGGCTTATTTTCTCTCTCATATATTATGCTGACAAATAATAATTGAACAATGCTACATTCAACTTAAAATATATGAGTGACTTAACATAAGGGATATTGCTTAGACTGTTAAAATGGTGAGCTGATTGACACACAAACCATATTTGAGTTATAATGATATTCTGACACTGTAGGAATCATAGATAGAAAAAAATTGGCATATAAAGTCTACGTAATAAGCATCAACCACAGACAACATAACAAAGTTTAAAGACTAGTAAATGTGATTCACATTCTCAAATCATTTCCTAGCCTTTATTGCTAGGAAGTCAGTATTGACTGTGGAGTCAGTAATGAAAGAGCAAATGCATAATGCACATGTTTTTGTAACATTAGCTTTCTACAGTTACTTGGGTTATTGCAACAAGAATACTGATTCTGTAGTTCAGAAATTTTAAAAACCCAGAGAGGCAAAGCTCAGAAGGTGTATTTTGTCTGTCTATTCAACCGACAAAGATGACAGAACATTCTAAGGTCTATATAACTAATGTTCTTGGGCAGCAAGATTCAGAGCTCATGAAAACTAACTGGAATCTTTCAAAAGACTTTGAAGGAAAACATACTGGCTAGATTGGCATGGCTGTAAACTCAAAATTGTAGTATGTTGTCCATCCTTTGTGGCCCTTTTCTTAAAATTTCCTTTCTTAGCTGTAACATTATAAGCCAGTCTAACCTTATCAAAAATAAAAAGAAAAAAGGAAAAAGTAACTTTTCTCACTACAAAGACATCCTTGACAATGTGATCTCATACACACCTCCATTCAAAATGTCAAGTAAATCAATAGAATTCATTTGTCATGTATAGCATTCGCAGAAAGATCCATGGATTTTCAATACTGAATGTTAGCAGTATTGCACACGTCGTAATTTACACTGATGAGCTGTAAATAAGTAATATGTCATACAACAAGCTCCAACCCTCTTCACAGTCCCTATATGGTACAACAATAGTAAAAGAATGATACTCACGTGGAAAATCTTTGGGGTGTGTTTTTTCTGACCAGTTTCCATAAAAAGTTAGCCTGTATTTGGCAGTTCCACAGGCACAACAATCTAAAATTGGTTTGTCAGTCACACCTTCTGAGGCTGAGTCTGAAAAAGCAGCAAAGTACCCATTGATAATGGTTACAACTCAAAATCAACAGGTGACAGTGAAGTTGCCATAATAAATACTCCTGTAAATAAATCTGGGTTATACTTTTTTTTTTTTCCTTTATTTTTAAGTTGGGCTACACTAGACTAAACTAGAATCCTGAAGTACCTGGACTATGTTTATAAGTGGATGCAATGATTTAAATCTACATTTTTAAATAAGAAGGCACCACTTTTTCAGTCATCTTCAGATTTAAAATGTGTTTCTTTTTGGTCCTTATCCAATATGGACAAACCCTCAGTTGATCTCAAACCACAATAGGCTTGAAATTTCTGGACAGCCAAAGCATGTAAATTCTCTGGTGGGATGCAATAACCAACTGCAATGCTTAGATTTAGGAAAGGATGATATAGTCCAGGATTCAATAAACTAAGTGACATGGAGACCAATGAATTTCACACGAAGACCAGGTAAAAAGTTGAGAGTATCATATCTAGGGGAAGGCAAGGAAGATTGTATGAGGAACAACATATGTGATAAGGAAGAACATAATTGAATAGGAGATCCCAAATTTGAACCTAGATGAAACTCTTCAAGGCCTCAAAATCTTAGTTTTATATGAGTTAAGAGAAATAAGAAGAACACAACAAAGAGGTCAAAAAGATCTTTTACTTTACCTTACCTTGTTCACAAATTTTTTTGGTGAGAGAACCCTCATCTTGAAAATAAATTATGCGCTTCTGCACAATACTGGCTCTATAAAGAAAAAAAAAAGAGTTTTAGATATATTCATTCCTTAAAGCAAGAAGAAAATGCATGCTAAAGTAACAAAAGGACAGAACTGGACTACTAAGACCTAGGCATATTTCCCGCTTCTCACAATACATATACACAATAAAGGACTACATATAGCGTATTTTTATTTCCACTTGCATTTGAATTTCATGACATTTTACAGAAACTTGGATCTTTAGAGAAGTGGTCATAGTAATATGGTGAGGATCTGTGCTCTTGAAATGCCTGATGGTCAACTGAATATTTAACATTTCCATCATATTTTATATTAAAATACTGAAATTTTATTCAATTTCAGAAAAATAGCACAGCTAAAGCAAGCAGCTGTTTGTGGGAAATTACACGGCATTATGAAGACATAAATACTTCTGATATATGACAGCAATTCAGTGCAAATATCATGTAAAACAGAAGTTTGAAAAAGCTAGCATAAGCTGAAGTCTTTAAAAGCAATTCAAAGGTTCCAAAAGACAAGCCACTTTAAAATTAATTAAATCTAGAATATTTTATTCAGACTTATAGTTCAAACAAAATGTAAGTTTAAAAGTCTCTGTTTAGCAGGAGACAGGGAGGTTGAATGTTAAAACAGAGAAAACCAGAGTTATTATGCAATTTCTTTTTTGCAGCTGGAATAATGCATCTGAAATTTAGCTGATTTTTAGCCTCTTATATGAGAGACCATAAATTGAATTTTGTGTCAAAGATCTTCACTCATGTTCTGGAAGAGGGGGTGGAATGCAACCTCAACAAGTTTGCAGATGATACTAAACTGGGGGAGCAGCTGACATGCTGGAGGGTAAGGCTACTATTTAGACAGGCAAAGTCTTGTACATAGGACATAATGATGCAGTTACAACAGTACAGTATAGGGCACGTGCTAGCCAGAGAACAACTCTGCAGAAAAGGCCTTGGAGGTCCTGGTAGACAAGCTGACCACGAGCCAGCAGCACGTCACTGCAGACAAGGCAGCCACCAGCCTCCTGCGTGGTTTCAGCAAAAGCATAGCAGCCCTGTCAAGGAACGTGATTTCTTCCTATCCATTTGGTACTTGTGAGACCATATCTGGAGTATTACAGCCATTTTTGGGCTGCCAAGTTAGAAAAAGACATTGCATTACTAGAGGAAGTCCACTGAAGGGGCATCAAAATGATTAGAGGAATGGAGCTCATGATGTCTGAGGAGAGGCTGAGAGAAGTGGGTTCACTCAGTCTAAAGAAGAAAATGCAAAGGAAGGATCTTACTGCTTGTTGTCTTCAACTACCTATCAGAAAGATACAGAGGAGCTAGAGCCAGCTGCTTCTCAGAAGCGTATGGTGGTAGGATGCAAGGCAACAGGCAAGTAGGGACACAAGAAATCTCATGCAGATACGAGGAAAACCTTTCTCACCACAAGAATGGTCTAAGTGATGAAACACTGGCACAGGCTCCCTAGACAGGTTGTGCAATCTTCACCTCTGGAGATCCTCAAAACTTGATCAGACACAACCCTGAGCAACCTACTCAACCTACCTTATGTAACAGCACCTACTTCAAGCAGGCAGGTGGACTAAATGACTTCCAGAGGTCACGTCCAACCTAAATTATTCTATGATCCTGTGCCTTAAATATAATTTTAAAGAACAAGTTTTCCAAAGTTTACTCAACCCCAAAACCCCACCAAAAAAACCAACCCCCACCCCCAAAAACCAACAACTTAGAAAATTCAAACAAGAAATCTGCTGCTTTGTAAAGGGGCATCCGAATCCACAGATAACAAAGATACTACAAGTATTTAATTTCAGAAGTAGTTATTTTAGAAATAAAATGTAGAAACATTGTTTGAAGCCTGAAATGTACTTATATTATTCTTTTTGCTGCAGTTAGCTTGTCATTGTGAAATGTCAAGGGAACAGTTCCTTTTCTAACAACAAAAGCTTCACAGCTTTCTGAGTCATTGTCTCTTCAGTTGTGCTTGGAATTATATATGGAGCCAATAATCTCAATAGGAGGTTATTTTACTGATTCCAAGTGGAACAGGATGGTATATTAGATGGCTGCAAAAATACCAAAAGCAGGCACACAGCTTTACAAATACTCAGACAGAAACAATGTTAAATTAATTTTAAAATATTAATTATTTTAATAATCAGGTTCTAGATTGAAGACAGAGTAAAATATCTGATCAGTGTATTTGCCTAGTTTTTATGACTACCTTTTGTTCCCTTATTATATTTATTATTTTTTTTTTACATGTTTTATTCCTTTATAAAAGTTCTGATTTGGACTAAAGATTCTTTCCTTTGTATTTGAGGCTTACAAAAACAGTTAAAAAATGGAATGGCTAACTTTTACAGAGAGGTAAGAAAGCTTTTAAGAATTTACACAAGTTACACATCAGCTTAGTCTGCATAAATCCTTCCTGCCACTTCCAACATCCAGCGCTGTCTGAACTTTATGAGAAGGGGAGATCTGATTGCTTTCCCCTACATATTAACAGATTTAAGTGGATCTTTAATTGACATTTCTCTCTTTGACTGTCAGCATACTGTGGAATAAAAAAGGAAACAACTATGACTCCAAAAATCTGTTTGTTTCCCATTATCTTCAAAGTGATGCTTCTGGATTTGTGTTAAAGCTTTTCCATCACCAAACTAAGGAGCAAAACCTGATGTTACAGGCATATATACACCTAGCAGCACCTGGGTTTATTTATTAAAAAAAACCCTCCTAAAAATGTGTACTTACTATTTCTTTTTTGTAGTTGTCTCAGCAAAATCTAGGAATAGCTGGTAGCTTCTGTAATATTTGGTTTTGCACTACTTCAGAATGTTGTAGGTTAGATACAAGCAGGTCAGAGTCTGTCCTGTCTCAGTTTGGTCAGACCACATCTGAGCATGAGGGGAGCGAGACCTGCCCAGAAAGGCTTCCCTGGAATAAGAAGGTCCCTCTCCAGCATCCTGCTGTGAAAACCTCTGCCAAAGTCACAAAAATTGCATTTGGCATGTCAACAAACAGGAAATGTCATAAACCATAAAAAGTCAGAGCAACCTTGGGAATGCTCCAAGTCATAGCAGAAACAGAGGGATTTTGGTTTCTATTTTTGTTTGGTTTTTTTCCCTTTCTTCCATAGAAACAACTTTAGAGCATCTTCCTTACGCTCTTTTTTTTTTTTTTTTTTTTTTTTTTTTTTCTTAGCATCAACAGAAATACCCTTATTTTAAATTGCCTCTGTAGGTGTAATGATGTGACAAAAGTAGTAAGGAAGAGGATCTATAAGAATTGTTCCTATGACATTTTTTAAGCTTACATCAAAACCATTAAGTACAATATTAGAGTTACATTTAAATAAAACAGATTTTGCTAGAGCTGGTGAGGATACCCTAAGTTTTACCTGCATATTAAGAAATAATCATGAACTACTGGATTTCAAATAAGAAACTTTTTTCTGCTCTGTATTACTTACGAGTTAACCTGGTCTTGCCCTTCCAGCCATCAAAATTATTTTCTTTAATTATTCCATGCCTTACTGATTTAATCACATTATTATAAGTTGTTTTCCACCCCAGGAAGCTACTGAGAACAATTACACTTAACAGGACATTAAATTTGTTTGCTTTTTTGGTTTTGTTGTCTTTTGGAGAGAAAGAACTTCTAAATGTACCACTTACCTTAGCACTAGAAAGTGAGGTGAAAACCACATATTTACATCTACTGTAATTTTATTGGTGCTAGTGGATCTTGTAATTCTAATGCATTATTTAGGATGTTCTCATGTTATTCATTTCTGTGTTGTCTTAGAAAAAAACAACTCTATGTTTCTGTCAAGCACTTACAAGGTCAGGAAACGTGCAAACTCCCAGAAGTTTACCAACATCACTTACTTCTTTTTCGAATATTTGGGAGACTTTCTAAAAATAAATTAAAATTCCTCTGAAAGCATATAAAACCCTTTAGATGCCCAGCAATTGACATTAGTAAGGTATTTGACAACTACATTCTTGTGCTGGGGTAGAGTTAATTTTCTTCGTAGCAGCTGGTATGGGGCTGTGTTTTGGATTTGCGCTGAAACCAGTGTTGATAACACAGGGATGTTTTCATTACTGCTGAGCAGTGCTTACACAGAGCCAAGGCCTTTTCTGCCTCTCACCCCACCCCACCAGGGAGTAGACTGGGGGTGCACAAGGAGTTGGGAGGGGACACAGCCGGGACAGCTGACCCCAACTGACCAAAGGGATATTCCATACCATATGATGTCATGCTCAGCATATAAGGGGCTGGGGGAAGAGTAAGGAAGTGGGGGACATTCAGAGTGATGGCGCTTGTCTTCCCAAGTCACTGTTACACATGATGGAGCCCTGCTTTCCTGGAGATGGCTGAACACCTGCCTGCCCATGGGAAGTGGTGAATGCATTCCTTGTCTTGCTTTGCTTGTGTGTGCACCTTTTGCTTTACCTATTAAGCCGTCTCTATCTTAACTCACTAGTTTCCTCACTTTTAGCCTTCTGATTCTCTCCTCCATCCTGCTGGGGGTCAGTGAGTGGCTGCATGGAGCTTAGCTGCCAGCTGGGGTTAAACCATGACAATTCTTCAAAATAATTTCCAACTAGGAAAGTCTTCGGTCTCGCCAAAGAACAAGCTCCATCTACACCAGAATCTAATTTTGTTATCAGCCATCATTGACAAGGGTCAGTACTATTGGAAACTTGCATCAAATTCTTTCTTTCTTGATGCCTTACTTAGGAGCTAACACAGATGGTGTGGTTTCTGTTGGTTTTGTTCGTTTGTTTTTAAGTATGTTGTTAACACAGTTTGAGCAAACCAACCAACCAGACTTGATATTTGATTTTGGATAAAACACAGTAATATTAAAGTGAAGTTTATGAATGTTGCCATAATTCAATATTTACATCCCTGCATAAGTTGAGTGCCTTTTCTCTAATAGATTAGTAGATCAAAAACAATAAAAGCTGCTCACTTCTAAAAAATTCCGTGCATACATATACACCAGAAATTCTTCTTCAGTTTTAATTTTCAACATTTCATCCATACTGTCAGAAAACATAATTGAGAGAAACCCCACAGCAAGAGCAAAGTACTCTAAAGTTGTCTTACAAATTTACCGTAGCTTCAAAATCCTTTCGGTTGTCTTTCATATCATACTCGGGTCTACCATCACATGCATACATGGGAGCTCACTGACTTCAGGACTGATTTGGCCATCATATATAATACAACAAAAAGCTCTAAGGGAAAACACAATTATATATTCTGCTATCTTGTATTTGTCCTCAGAAAATCTCTCTGTTCTTTGCTTGAATGGCCACAAGTCATAAATATTAAATCTAAAATCTTCAGGATAAAAACTCATACTGACAAAATCATTTCTGACATGTACACTACACCTGTTACTTGGGGAAAAAAAAAAAAAACCCAACCCTCCCC
>VXBL01002623.1:389444-548706 GCA_013400195.1 Aramus guarauna
ACCCAACAAAAATCACAAACCCAAAACGAAAGAAAAAACACCGAAGGTAAAAAAGATGAAAGACTGAGTTTGTCTAGGACTCCTGAGAAAAATTCACATTGCTTAAAGCCTGTTGCTGTTGGTGGGCTGTATCTCCACCAGGTATTTTGTTAGGCACCATTTTTTGTAGCAAGTACCAGCTCCTCGAATTTCAGAACTAAGCATTGTAAATTACACTATAAAGAAAAGTCAGAAAAGATTGGATAGGACTGGACGGTTGGAGGATATATTTATTTTGTTATTCTAAGTACTGTTTTTGTATAGTAGATGCAAACAATCTATCAAAGGTGGGAGTATAGTTTTTATCAAGCTAGTGAGCCCAAATCACATTACCTGATTGCTATATTCACTGAGCTAACTTGTGATAAGAACCGACGCAAAGCACTTGTGTATTAAGTAACAAATCCTAAAATCAAAATGAAAAATGACAACAAAAAATAAAACTTATAAAGCATTGTTTAGTTTCTTCTCAAAAGGTCTATGCAACATGTAGGACACTCATCCACTTGCAGAGGGAACTCAAAGACTTGATTCCTCTGGGTGTTCAAGAGAAGCAAAAAAGGAAAGAGCCAACCATGTCCCCATTTTCAGCCTGTAGCCTGCTTTACCTGCTATGCCAGGACGTGGCAGAAAACAAACCACCCAGGCAAAGGTCACATTTCACACCCTCACACACGTGCTACTCCTCACCAGTCCTCACAACCTGACCTCTGTTGATTTTGTCATCATTGCACAGCAAGTGTGGACAGCTGTAACACAGTGAAAAGCATATTTGCCCTTTTACAATATTTCTTTTAATCTTTACATTGTACATATATTCCCCTTCCCTCTTGAGCCACTTTCCCCCACTTCAGGTTGGGGGGATAAGAAAATCCCAATTTTTCTATATGGTATTAAAAAGGCAAAATAAGTTAAACATTAGCATAAGTGCCTAGTTAATGAAGCTTGAAAATAATTTCTCAAAACTTTAGAAAAATTGTTCTAAATCTTTAAGATTCTTAAGAGATTCAGGAAGGAAAGAAGAGAATTTGTAGATAAAAAACAAAAATATCAGAACTGTCATTCTCCAACCATTGTTTTGGAAGAGGTGTCAACTAGCAATATACTGAAGTTACATCTTAATGAGTAAATTATTTGCTTGTACAGACAAAAATTGTATGTCAAGAGCAACATCCTAACCAGGTCCACCCACTTGTAAAGTACTGATTGCTGAGTACTCAGTAGCAGGAATCCAAAGTGGAATAAAGTATTTGATGTTTTCAAATCCAGAAAAATCACCTCATTTCAGTTGACAGGAGCCTGAAGGTTAAAGCGTCACAATTAACAGAACAAATTAACACCCACTGAAACTAAGCGAACTTGTTTTGATATTAAAATGCTTAATACTACTTCTTAAAAGAGACCTTAATATTATGAATGTATTTGCCTAGGGAAGTTTGATTTTGATGCAAGTACCTTAGTACTCGAGGTTAACTCTGACCCCACAAACCCACTGGAACTAGATCTGGAAACATCAGAAGACACTTGCTATCTCCTTAGTGCAGCTGAGACACATGTTTCAGCTTTCAAGAATTAATACCTGTAACAACTGAATCTCTTCTACCTGGGCTTTTCTAAGAGCTTTCACTGACAGCTGAGAGGGCAGCCTACTGAACGCTCAGACAGCTGCCAGGACATACTGGTTGTTTATGCTGAAAGATATGAGTGCAGAGAAATGAAAGAAAGGAAAGAACCAGTAAAGGTAAAAGGGTCGAGATCTGTAATTTTTCCACTTTCCTCAGTCTGAAGGGACAGTATATGGGAAGAAGGAACATTTGAATTGCATTTGAGAAATAGCTGAAAGACCACCCTACTCATGCAACACATAATTATCAAAGAATGATCAAATTAATCCATGAAATTATTCTACACCATTAGAGAAGTTTTTACCAAGCTTCTCCTCTTACTCTTTGTTCAACATCTGTTTGAACAACTCCATGGCTGAAGACAGCGTTAGGCTAGTGTCTCTAGTTCATACAATTTTTCTGGTTGCAAAAATTAGTTGCAGTAAGGATTTGTAGCAAATATTGTTGCAAAACTTTAGTACTTAGATTTTTGGAGAACGCCATGTCAGGGAACCTGTACAGCAGGGTTTTTGCTTTTTCCGCTTCAGTCCTAAAAATGCCAAATTTAATATAACCTTCTTGTGTCTGGTTAGCTGCCACACCAGTACCACTAGTAGCACTTTTGCCACAAAAAAATCAAAAAACCACGCAGGGCCCAGTAACCTATGGATACATAAAAGTATCAATACTGGAGCTATACTCTCCAGTCTATGTTTGGGAATGCTTAGCAGCTGCTTGGACAATAGAAAAAATGAAATATTCACATATACTGTCCCTGTCAAGATGCAAATAAGATGTCTCCTTTAAAGCATACTCTGCCAGGAGGAATACACACACACACAGAGCTTCCAATACCTCTATTGCTCTATGGGCATGAATATTAATGAACCACAGATTAGCCTCAGAAACTTTCAGTAACCTGAGCTCTTTTATTGTGCCCTAATCAACACGGGAACAGAAGGTCAATATCCAAACATTTACAAACAACACCTACACATAGGACCCAGGAAGATATTGAAGGATTACAGTACAATGTTACAGAACAAATCACCTTTGGTTCGCTGGTGGAATTTCAAAGTATATTGATGGAAATGGTGCCCAGGGCATGCATGCTTTGAACCTGAATGGGACAACATACAAGGAAACACTCTAAGCAAGTCAGCCCAGCAAACAGACTACAGTAACCCTTGAAGTTTAAAGACAAAAAAAGGCTGGGTTGGTTCTGATTTTACCTGGTGCAGATTATTGTGCAAAGGGAACACAATATCACATGTTTGACTAGGTGAGGAGAAGGTAAAGGCTGGGCAACAGAGCTATTTTTTAATGTCTGGTGCAGAAGAGATTTATAAGCATGGGAATTGCCATGGGGATCAGTTGTGAATTAGGCATCTAAAGGCTCAAAGGAATAAGAATCAGGAAGCTGAACAGGATGATAGGGAGATTCAGCAGCTAAAGCAGCAGCAGGCTGCTTTAACAATAGTAATAGTAAACAATAGTGGTTGTTACTAGAGCACAGCAGAAACAAAAGGACCAAGAAAATAAATGGAGCAAGAAGAACTGCTAAACATGCTACATAAAAATCAGAAAAATACTGTTAGGGTTAAGGAAATAGCAATGTCGAAAGGTACAGGTGTTAGGAAATGGATCAAAAAATGTCCGAGAAATGCATAAGAAGGGCAAGAACAAAGTCTAGTCACATCACTTTGCTGCAGCAGTAGGTTGTCAGACTGGATGTGATAACGTATAGATTATATACATTTGCTCCCCAAAACAGTCTGGTGTAACAAAACTCCTTGGAAGTGACTGATTCCTTTTCAAGGTGGTTTGAAGCCTTTCCTATAAAACAACATACAGCAGCAGGGAAAGGAAAAAAATCCAACAGTATCAAGAAGCCTTTTGCCTCTGTGGGGCTCCTGAAGTCTTGTTGACCCAGAAAGGGTCATCATTTCATGGAGGAAGTGATTACAACTATGCTTAAAGGATCAGGGATTAAGCAAAAGCTACACAGTCTGTATCTCCCTCAATCATCAGGACAAGAAGAGCACATGAATAGAACTATTAAAGGAGCATTATGAACAGTAGTAAGTAGCAATAGAAAGGATTAAGATGATAAATTACCCTTCCTATTAGCAGCATTGAGAAGCACGCATAGACTAGGAACTGGAATCCAGCCCTACCAAGTTTCACTTGGAACAAAAGTGCAGTTAATTAGATTCTTAACTCCATTGGAAACTCGGAGAGGGAGACGTTTTAACATGGATAATTGAGATACATCAAGTGCAATTAGAGATACAGGAGGAAATAGAGCAAGGGATTGTAGAGACAAGCAGGGGTGCTCCTTCTGATATGTATGTGGGAAATAGTTGAATCAATTATGTGTTTCAGACTGATTACCCAAGCAGTACAATTTAAACTTTTCCAATAGTTGGTTTAGATTTTGAAACTGAAGCAACAAGGAAAACAAATCTCCTGATTTCCGAGACAAAAAAGATAAGGTATACCTATCTGACTTTGGTTTTTATAGCAGGAAATCATCTGCTCACACCAAACAGTTACACAGAAAAAAGAGACAGCAGAAATACACGCTTTGAAAATTAAAACCATACAATTATCAGATATACTGATGTTGAGAGTGTTTTGAAAACCTAGATGTGCCCTGCAATCTTACGCTGCTGTTGATTGTGAGATGACGCTATTGAGAACTGACCAACCTTCTACTGAAATCAATTACTAACTTCAGTTTCACTTAATCAGAAGAGAATCACAGCTGGATTTTTTCTGATGCATGAGTAGACACTAGAAAACTAGAAAATTATAAGGACAGCGCTTAAAACTTTATTCTTGATGAGCCAAGTGCCTTACTGATAAAGACAATGCAGAAAACACATACCCAAGTACCTGTGAGATTTGCCTCCTTTTCCTGAGTTTAGCTTTATTTTATTTACTTGCCTAAACATATTTAGTACTTTGTGGGTAGAACTATGTGTGGCAGAGATACGGACTAGTACTATAAAACTGTGAAGAATGAAGAGCTATTTGTGTGTTTTCACTATATTGAAGATGATGTTTTGTCCATAATTTATTCAGAGACATTAGATAAATGCCTGTTCATTAGTATTTGTTATCTAAATTAACTCTGATGAACAAAACAATTTCATTATGAACCATCATGAAATGGTGGCACCTCAATACATGACATCACCTCTGCAGTGTGGAACATTGTTCTATTGTGTATACAAGTTCATTGTCTTACCATATATCTCCTTAAGCAAATAACTGCAAGGCAACTGCATCATGAGAGAGCACACCTTTTTTCTATGTATGGAACAAGTGTATATTTCATTTTCAGAGAAATCTATGGGAAGAAGCATCATGATAGGTAATCTGTGGAACTTATTTAAGTTGTTGGTACATATTAAGGGTACCACCAGGCTACATACACAGTTTGTGCAGTGAGCGAGCATCAAGCTCATTATCCTCCTAATGAACAGAGCTGATTCCTTCTCTAGACACAGGCCCTTATGTCTGCAAGCCTATCCTTTCTGCAGCAAATGAAAACCAAGAAACCATTACAGAAATCAAGCGTGTTTTCTGGTGCATTGCAAGACTTTAAACTACATTCTGCTGAAGCAATGAACAACTGAGCAACAAACCCATTTCTTCAGGAAAGCAGTGCAAAAAGCATTCAGACTGCTGCTGTTCAGATAGCAAAGATACTTAATGCATGTCTAATGAAGTAGAAAAGATAGAAAAAGTGAGTACCTAATTACTGCAAGGAAAAGAAAGGAATGGCCCACGCAATTATTGCTTGAATTTAATATTTCAATCCTTTCACAAATGCCTTCAAAAAATTGTCAAACCAGATAAGTAGAAAGACAACAAGAATCAATTCAACAGTCAGTTTACATGAAGAACAATTCCTTTTCTAGGTGTTTTTTTCATTTCATAATTTCTAAAGAATTGCAATAATACATGTAGCTGCTCCTTTAAGGAAACAAATCAGAATTCATTTTGTGGTGCTTCATGTGAAAAAAAGAATCAAGATAAATATTGTGTTCAGGTTCCGAGATCCTTATTTATATAATACATCACTCTTAGAGACTCTCCAGTTAATATATTTAAATCCACATGAGAATCATGGAGCAAATCATCCTGGAAACTATGCTAAGGCATATGGAAAATAAGGAGGTGATTGGTGACAGCCAGTGTGGCTTCACTAAGGGCAAATCGTATCTGTCAAATTTGGTGGCCTTCTATAATGGGGTTACAGCATTGGTGGACAAGGGAAGGGCAACTGACATCATCTACCTGGACTTGTGCAAAGCATTTGACATTGTCCCACACAGTCTCTAAATTGGAGAGACATGGATTTGATGGATGGACCACTCAGTGGATGAGGAATTGGCTGGATAGTCGCACTCAAAGAGTTACAGTCTATGGCTCCATGTCCAAGTGAAGACCAGTGCTGAGTGGTGTTCCTCAGGGGTCAGTATTGGGACTTGTGCTGTTTAACATCCTTGTCAGTGACCTGGACAGTGGGATCGAGTGCACCCTCAGCAAGTTTGCTGACAACACCAAGCTGTGAGGTGTGGTCGACACACTGGAGGGAAAGGATGCCATCCAGAGGGACCTTGACAAGCTTGAGAGGTGGGCCTGTGCAAATCTCATGAAGTTCAACAAGGCCAATTGCAAGGTCCTACACATGGGTTGGGGCAATCCCAAGCACAAATACAGGCTGGGCAGAGAATGGATTGAGAACAGACCTCAGGAGAAGGACTTGGGGGTGTTGGTGGATAAGAAGCTCCACGTGAGCCAGCAATGCGTACTTGAAGCCCAGAAAGGCACCAGTGTCCTGGGCTCCATCAAAGCAAGCATGACCAGCATGTTGAGGAAGGTGATTCTCCCTCTACATACCACTCTTGTGAGACCCCACCTGGACTACTGCATCCATCTCTAGATTCCCTGGTACAAGAGAGACATGGAGCTGTTGGCGTGAGTCCAGAGGAGGGCTACAAAGAGGATCAGAAAGCTGGAGAACCTCTCCTATGAAGACAGGTGGAGACAGTTGTGGTTGCTCAGTCTAGAGAAGAAAAGGCTCCAAGAGACCTTATAGCAAAATTCCAGAAAGCTGAAGAGGGACTGTTTACAAGGGCATGGAGTGATAGGACAAGGGGTAATGTATGTAAGCTGAAAGAAGGTAGATCTAGATTAGCTATATGGAAGAAATTCTTGACTATGAGGGTGGTGAGACCCTGGAACAGGTTGCCCAGAGAAGTTGTGGATGCCCTCTCCCTGGAAGTGTTCACGGTCAGGTTGGATGGAGCTTTGGACAACCTGGTCTAGTGGAGGGTGGGTTGGCAGGGGGGTTGGAACTAGATGATCGTTAAGGTTCTTTCCAATGCAAACCATTCTATGAGTCTATGGTTTAAATAATATTCAATATAAGTAAGGATTGCAGAATCTGACACTTTGTTAATTCATTTGCCTTTCATACTGAAATATAGCTGTGCTTGAAATTTTAACTGTAAAATGTGCTATGTAGAGCTGCTCTAGATTTTTGTGGGCATGCAGACAGTTCAGCAAATATTGAACTCAGCATGCTAGAAAAATTTTGCTAACAGAAAATTTCATACAAAACAGCACACCCAATATCACTTCTTAAATTTAACTGCAGGTTTACTTACATACCATCACAGAAACACATAGTCTTGAAATACCCAAGTAGATTGTATTATGAAGAAGCAAATGCCCAGTAAGATTTTCTGTCTTTATGACTAATTTAAATTAGACTTTGTAACATCTAAGAATTGCCAAGGTGTTGTAGGATTGAGATCATACACTGCTAATTTCAACTCTCTTGTCTGGGTCTATAGACATTTTGAATAACGGAGGATCTCGCCAAGATATTCTAACCGGATATTTTATTAAAGCCTCCTAGTCATTGTGCGCATACTGGATAAAATCATTGGTTACTAAAATTAAAAATGAACCATATTATGTTACTTTGCTTTTTCATTATCTCAGTTCATCATTACTGGACCCAATCTGCCCTTCAGTTTTGTCGATGTGAAGTAAGAATACTATTATACAGCAGTAAACAACATTATGTTTGTATGACAGTGGGCCCACTGGTGCCCTGCTTTTAATATAGACACAAAAATCACAAAAATCTCTTTATCTGTAAACTGTAGAAATAGTATGACATTTTGATTCATAAGTAAAATACATAGTTTAAAAATGTAGCATACTACATTAAAATAATACCTTCACTTCCTGACATAAGACAAATCACTTCCTTAACATGAGTTACCATGCATTGAGAAAACTTAATTTCAGTTCATACAGTTTCAAAAAAAATTGATTTAAAACATTCAGTAATAAAAAATGAAACCACTTTTGATGTCATTAATAGTGGCTCTGCTTTATGTTTTGAAAGAAAATAAAATTATGACTATCATGATTATTTCTATTCCTTTCCTCTTTTTTGTTTTCCCTCAAAAATTGACAATGGCATTGAAGTCAAATTAAACATCTATTTGTAAAATAAACTGGAGTGCTACTGACAGCTGCTGCCGAATGGCAAATGTTCTACAGCTGTCGGGCTCCTAAATTAACAATGATTTTCATTTACAAACAGCAAACAAGGAAATTATAGAGTCTTTTTTTTTTTTTATCCTACTACTTAAAATTTATGAAAATACAGACTCTAGTAGAGACTTAGCCAGCAAGATATGTTTACTGTTTTATTTCCCCACGTACTGGGAGCAAAATTCAGACAAAATCAGATTTCAGTGTAAAATGAGAACTTCCCACTTTATATGTCTTAAATCCTTTTGCATTTCCTCTCTGTGATATGTAGACAGATGTAATAATTCTTTGAGGATTCATCCTTCTCCAACACAAATTTTGTCAATAAAAATACTATCAAATAAAACCATGTTCTTGATTTTTCATGCACCTTTTTAGATTTGTAAATGCAAATACATCAAAATAGCTTTTTTTTTTTCTCCCCACAAAATTTTATTTAAAATGCTTACCTATTAATTACTTCAGAATTAGATGTCAGGACTTTTTAGACAGCAATATTCATATGTTTAAAACAAATGAATCTGCTTTTTCATATGTTTAGAACTCAGCTCGAAGTCATTGAAGAGTTTCATTTTCAGTGTGGTTATGCATAGATCAATATTTTCATTAATGAGTTGAAGGATGGAATACAGAACAAGTTACCGACTGCAGACAGTATCAAGCTGTAATTAAATAATGTTAAACACAAAGTACTAGTTTTTAGATAAGAGTAATTATTTGCACAAAGACAGCAAGGAAAAAGCCAATGAGAGAAGTATTTGACTGAGGATGAAGGAAGTCTAGTGGATCAGAAGTTGAATACAAGTAAACGTTATTCTCTTATGAAAACCATCAAACGCTACCGTGGAAGCACTTTCTCTAAGCCCATGTGGAGTCACATAAGGCATCTGTAGGATTAGAATGCCCAGTTTGGGGTACCACAATTCAAGGATATGGATCATTTGGCGAAAGTTCAGACAAGACTAATGGGAACAATTAGATATCTAGAAGGGGAAAGAGAGTGAAGTATCTGGGGTTGAGCATCCTAGAGAAAAGAAGACTGAAGGAAGGCATGGGTTGAAGAGAGGGTTATAGCACCTGATAATAAGGCGCAGCACAGGAATCATTTTAGCAAAACAATAGCAATGACAGGTAAGTATTGGCACCACTTCCTTATGGAGGCTGCCAAGGCTCCACCTTTAAGAAGAACAGAGGTGGACAGGGGCAACTCAATCATAGTTCATCCTATTGTCATACTGTTGTCAGACAATAAAAGACTTGGGCATTTCACCAAAGTCCTTCCTAACATCATTTGCTATGGCTTTCCTATTTATCTTGAAGTTTTGGATCAGAAAGTAGAATTATTAGCAAGCACCGTACCTGGACTTGCTACTTCCTATGATTTTTCTAAGTGCACAATTTAAACACATAGTAAGTATCCTTAGAACAGTGTTAAAAATCTGGAAGGACCAAGAAATTCAGTATGTATAATTGTTAAGAAATAAAAATGGAAGTTTTAAATATCCCATATATCTTTGTTAAGTACCAAATGAGAATCCAGTTGACTTCTGATCAGTTCTGTTTCAATTTGTGTCAACTGTTAACCTTAATGATTAATCTTAACTGCAGTATTTCCCCAGAAAGTCTGAAGAAAATGCAACAATCAAAAAGAGAACTGATATCATTGTCTTAGCACAAAGTATGTTGCACTTTTCTAATGCCTGCATTCCTACCCGACTGCACAAAGGACATTTTTTATAAAACAGCTTGTTTTACAGAAATACAAGTATTTGTGCAATATAATAATCATATGGACCAATGACAGTAATTGCACATTACTTCCATTTACCACAATGTGCTATAAACTGATTTTTTTTTTTTAATATGAAATTATCATAGGCATTTTCAAGGTACAGTGTGAAACAGTTAAAAATATTATCTTTCATAATAAAGCCATAACTGTATTCCCCCTACCACCAGGGGAAAGACCATCATCCTCTCCTCACTTTTTTTGTCTCACATTGTTTTTCTATTGCTTTGCATTCCTCAAGGAATAAACCCATCTTTCAGTAGCAAAACCATTAAGCTGCTTTGCAACACTATGCTTTGGAAACAAAACTGTATATGAATGAATCTAGCTAGATTTTTATAGGATTACTATATTAATTGTGCTGTAAAAAAAGATTATTTAGAACACAAAATTACAAGAAAATCCATTTACAACACTTTCCAAATTCATGTGCTCCCATTGTAAGTTAAAGGAACAATATTAAATCTGTGAGAAAATGAAAGTGAAATGGATTTTTATTTTAAATGTAGATGTGTGTAGCCAGTGGATCCAGGGGGCTGCTACTGTATATATTAAAATGCAAAGAGGCATTTTTACAATCTAATAATAGAACTGCTATAAATATAGAAGCTGTATAGAAATGCAGATTATTCTTCCTTCATAATACAAGTAAACTTTCTGTGAGTGTTCAGCCTAAACAGCGAAATATAGGGCTGTAAGTTAGTTACATTGCAAAGTTTAAATTTTTGTCCTATTTGTTTGGTAAAAAAAAAAAACAAAAACAAAAAAAAACAAACAAAAAACAAACAAAAAACAAACAAAAAACAAACAAAAAACAAACAAAAAACAAACAAAAAACAAACAAAAAACAAACAAAAAACAAACAAAAAAAAAAAAACAAAAAAAAACCCAAAAAAACACCACACACCTGGACAAAGAAAACATTTAAATTATTTTTAAGGAATTAGAATAGTGCAATACTAACATACAAACTTGTCGATCTTGCCATGTTTTATAGAGTCACTGGCTTCTAGATGCTTTTGAGAAAACAGAGGCATTGAAAAATGAGCTGTGTATGATAACCCAGTGTGAAAGATCGGAATGGACCCAAATCTACTCACTTCCAACCTATGTCCCTAGCCATTTAAAGCTGTGCACATTTCTGTTACATTAACTTCTAGAAGTGAAGAATGGGGAAAAATATAAGCAGGTCAAAATAATCACATATGGGAAATGAGTATATTTTCTACATATCAAAGGTTATATTTGTTCTAAGGACTGTAGGGATATATAGAGATATCTTAGATTGCTATCTTAAAGATGTAGAAATACATAAAGTGTCTACATAAAATATTTTATTTAAGCTATGCACAAAGAAATATTAAGCTATACTGCTATTATCTCTATCAAAAATGAAGTTCAGAAGCTACTACTGTTGTCATGTGGTAGTTAACTGGAAGATACAGATTTATATTCTTTTAAACTATTAGTACAGGAATTTTGATCATATCTCTGCCTGCAAAAGACTCATTAATTCTTCTGGAAAAATCAATATAGCTATTTATAATATGAGAACTGTTATCTTCTATTGTTCCATAAACAGCATATAATTGTTACTTGGAGCTCTTGCTAGGCAAGGAAGGCAGATTGTTCTCCATTTTTCTTTGTCCATTATATTTAGTGATAATGGAAAGCTTTCAGTAAATGCTTTATAACTGTGCTCAATTGCTCTGTATTAGTATTCTAATAAACAGTCAGGTAAAATTGTTGACATGTAAGTGTCTGGACAATCACACAGGAAGACTGAAAGGATAAATGGAAAAGACTAGCAAGCTTAATACCCAATTCAAACAAGCAGGGTTTTTTTTTTTGTTTATCTTTACGCTTTGAATATTTAGAGGTATAATTTTATAGTGAACTCATAGCTCTTCAACTATGTACTAGTAGCTCATCTACTTCAAAATAAACAGTGTGATTTTTCAATAAATACAAATCCATGAATTTTTTTTTCAAGAAATACAATCCACAAGTATTCAGCAATCCTAAAAGAGAATGTAAAATCAATATATTTCACATGTCTTGCAACAAATAGGATGCATTTAAAGAATGTGTTACATATAAAGCATTTTAAAAAAAACGTGCAATTAAGCATATGGAAAAAGACTTGAGCTATGTATTACTCAGGTCAGTATCCCCAAAAAAGAAAGGAAAGCTGCACATATTGGAGTAAGTGTAGCCTAGCAAAGAAAAGAAAATGTTTTAGTGGTGACAGTATCAGAAAGGAGCAAATAATCTACTTATATTCCTTAATCATCTTAGTCTAGTAACCTGAATAACTTAAAACCTTAAAAACTTCTCCTCCCTCTGCCACCTCATAGGTAGTGATGAGGAATTTGGGACAAGCCTGAAAATTAACACACAAATTTGTCAGCTGTAAGTGCATATCATTCTTTTTTCTTTATTGTTTTTTTCAGTTCAACTCTGTGATCATCTATCAGATGTTCCTTTTATATGACTGACAACAATTTCAGAAGAAGCGCTGTAGCTTCCACCCATTTAAAGGAGTCTGACGGATGCAGACCCACTCTGTAGCTCATTGACAACTGGAACTTCTTTCTGGCAGGAGTAAATTTCTGCAACATGTTTCTGTGATAGAGAATCACAATATCAACACTTTTAGTAAGAGATTAATTTTGAAATGCATTTCATTCTGACCATTTCAATTTGTCATTTATGATAAAAACTTCTCCTAATGTAGTGTTAATGAGTTGGTCATATATTAATTTACACACCACAGACCTGCTCTTGTGTTTTGTGGGTTTTGTTATCCAGATGCCTTGTGCTCTGTTTCTGGCCCAAGGACTCCCTGGTTGGATCTCATCATGAGTTTTGAGCACAGAGAAGAGATTTGGCTGCATATCAAGACAGTTTCAGTATGTATATGTAGTTGTGAACTCATGGGATTTTGTGACATTTGGTTCCTTTGCATTTGGTTCCTCTTTTAGTCTTTCCAACATCACATTTCAGTGTAGTGTTTACTCAGAGTGAGGTGCCAAGTGACCTGAATGAATATAATGCTTGAAGTTACAAGAAATCAAAAAGTACATGTTCAAAAAGCTCTAACTGGAGTTCATTCACCCTCAGAGCTTTGATCTGGCTGGAGAGCCAGAATCGACACAGAGGTTGGAAACTGAGTATTATATCCACAGCGTAGACCCATAGACTAGAATTGAAGTTGTCCTCATAGGTACAATAGCTTTGCTACAATAGCACAACTACCTAAAAGATTTTGCCAATACATACTTGATATACTAAATATATCACAGTTGTTATTTGGAAGACCACAATTCTTTAAAATTCCTCTACTCTCTGACTACATACAAAAAACCCCCAATGTAATTAAAATCTTGAAGATAATTACATATGCAGAAAACCATAACTTTCACACTTTTCCTCAAAAATTATAAAACGTTTCCCTAGAGACGACTCAAAAAACATTTCCAGAAACAAACAGCAGAGACATTATGATGAATACAGCGGATTTCTGCAAGTAGTAATGGTAATAAACTCTGTTTACAGATACTAGATTTTAATTTGTTGGTTGTTTAAGCATGATATGTATAGCAGAAATAAATAACTTGTCAGCAAGAACTTTTGCTACATTTACACATCCATTGCCAAGTCACATCCATTGCCCGAGAACCCGATTATTCCATGAGCCAATCGGAGAACTGTGGTTTCTTTTCTAAATGTTAAATTGAATAGAACTTATCTGCATGTGGCCATCATTTACTACATTAACAATTAATCTCAGACTCAGTGAAAATCACCAAATGCTAAAGGAGGAACAGATAATTACCATCCAGCAATACTTGACTCTTCAGGAGATCTACACCAGCTGACAGATTTAATCAATTTGGATATTAACAAGATTCTCCCTACCATGAAATTTTAATGTGTGACAAGCTAAGAAAATTTACAAAATTTTCTTCACTCCTGTTTTATGTTAAAGAAGTCTAAAAGTACTTGCAGAAAATTGTTTGTCTTGTATTTTCCATCAATTACACAGGTCAGACCTTTACCTACCTGTTCAGTATCACACTGAACTGAGACACTTTGTCTTGAGGAATACAACTAAGCAGTTGTATCTAGAAATCTGGGGGTAAATGCAGCTTAAAAGAGGTGATTCCCCATCACTGCTAAGAAATTTTTAATAACATTTATTGTCTTTTATTTTATCAATAGTTTAAATCACTAATTGAAATTCATATTTAAGACTTTCCTTGTTAAACTAGATAAATCTCCATTAGCTGCTTTTTCTGCAGAATTAGCACAATCTCTGAACATTAGCTGTCAGATACATGTGCTGATCTACTTTTGCTAAAAAGTAGAACATGCTAAACCAAGCAGAACAGTATACACGCAGAAAAAAAGTTTAAAAAAGTTGAAACAGTTTTCAGACTCATTTAAGTAAAATATTAAAACAGATTGACAAAGTCACGGTTCAACTCCCTGAAAATTTCTCCACTTCCATGTGATGATATAAATACCACCATGCTTTGCCACTGCTGTATTGTCTATGTAATTATTTTTTATATAAATTGCACTTAGCAAAAATAATTATGAATATCTTTCAAGGAAGTTTTAACAGTAGGTTTTTAAAGATGCTAGAAAGCAAATACATTCTGAAGAGCCCAGAAATCTAGAACATAAGCTTTAGAGCAGAAACTTTTATCAGAAGATGAAGGAAATGACCTGGTCCTCCCATATTGCCACATGGTACCTTATGGTCCAATCAATCACAAGAAAGAAGGCAAAGTAAATAAGGATGGAAAGATTAAATGTTGCACTGTGAACATGAAAACAAGTAGACTGTACACAGCATGACAGCTCAGAATGGTCCAAATAGACATCTTTAACCACAGAAGCAAGAAAGATATTGTTGTAAGCACTTTCCTGCTCATGCTGATATTTGCGTAGCTTGTGAAGCAAGCACAGATGCTGAGGCAGTCAAGTGAATCCTTATTGCTAAGCAAGATCCGAGTGCATTCTTTTGATTTATCTTTTTATAACAACTTTGTTCCACATACAAAACTTTCTATTCAAGTACCTAGTGCTATGATGAGGCTGACTACACTATCTGACAGCCAACAATACATTCCATTTCCATTAGGTCATTTTAAAAATCAAGGTACTTAAAATGGTCTTGCAGTGTCTGGGGCCATCCCCAAAGTGATATGCTGTTTCTCCATTTCATTCATCTGTAGAAATCAGTTTAAGAACCGGTATGCTGGAGTCTGTGTACCTTCCTATAATTGGATTTAGCTGCACAGTGTTCCTAGCGTACGTCAGGCAAGCGGAAAGAGGGTTTAAAATTTGAGGGTCTCCCAAGCACTGTGTAACGTCTAAGCAAAGTCTTTTGTCTTGTGCCTTCAGTGAGTCTCAAGCATAGGCTTAAACGTTTGGACAAACAGAGCCTAAGCTATTGTTTGCATCGCAGAAGTACATTCAGGACACTGGCAGTTTCAAGAAAGAATATGGAAGGATTCAAACCTTTAGGCTATTTCACCATCATCACTTGGTGGGAATGAAGAGAATGGATGAATTGTTCTCGACTAAGCAATTACGGTGCAACATCGTATGTTAATCCATTTCCTTCTCATTTTTTCCCCCAAATTCTAAGTTTTCACACACAAAGTGATGTTCTAGAAAGCAAAGCAGTGATGATAATTTGAATTCAAATATATGTTTATTCTGCCAAACTTTGTATTTTGGAGTCACCCAGAAAGCTAGCATTACACATCTATGTGCTCATGACAAAAGATTTAGCATCCCTTACTGAACCCTAGAACTACAGATTACCGTTTGTCTGTGTTGTTTTATGCTTGTCACAACCAAACTGATCACATGCACTATGCCTAGAAAGCATTGAGAAGACTACTAGTCAAATGTGGACAATCAAGTGTTTCTATCAAAGGCATCAGACTTCACAAACCTGAAAAAAAAAAAAAAAGTTCCCAAACCTCAGTACTAGTTCAGGAGAAACTGCCTGGAAGCCTCTACACTTAATTATACCATTATAAATCTAACCCCCCCAAATATTTGGCAGTAAATCTGTAATAAGTTTTTATGGATTGGCTGCTTAACTTGTGACTACATTTAACTTTTCTGTATATTGAAGTCAGTAGATCAGGACATAACAAAAAGGAAAAAGTATATCCTCGTGATTCAGAACAGGCTCCAAAATGCTGACATTCTGTTTTGGAAATTCTAAAAGTGATCAGATAGTCTCTCAGGATTGAAACAGATAGGTATTGATAATAAAAAACTATTTGCACTCCATCACACACAGGGGAAAAAAAAAAAAAGAAAAGAAAAAAAATAGATACAGAGGGCTTTTGTTTCCTCAAAAGTTCAAGGTTTCAGAATTTTTCCATGACGAGCTTGGACTTAACTATTTAAAGTAATAACTGTTTTTAGACTTTTGGTTTTATCATATCTTTAAAGCTCTCACAAATGACAGAATAATTTTGAAAATTGCGTCCAACATTTATAGCTGACTATAAAGAAGGTTTATAAAGAATGCTGACTGAAACTCTAAGTCAGATGTGGTCAAAGCTTTACATACAAAAGAAAAAATGTAAATGCTGTTAATGCCAAAACCACATCAGTGATTGCTATGTATCATGCCATGGAGAATTGCACTGCAGCCCAAACAAATGCCACATTATGATGTGATATTATGATGGCATCAGCAACTCCTAATAATGGTGACTGTTTCCTTCTTTCTTTGAACTGCCTTGGGGCATGGAACAGTTACTTGCCCTCTGAGGTCAAAAAAGCAACCATTGGGAGCAAGCTTGTATTTTTCACATCATTTTTACTGGAAAGTACCTAACTTCCTTTCACTTTCACCAGCACATACACACCTAAGATATCCCCAATGCACTGTAAATAGGCAGTCATAACACCAAAAATTTCTCCTTTCGCTGTGAACTTCAATTTCTAAGATGTTCTTTTAGCTGCCCAAACAGATTACGGGAAGTGGTGCCAGTCAGCTAATCTAACTCTATATTGGCACTACTGATGTACATCCAGCAGTCTGAGATGGCACTACTGATGTACATCCAGCAGTCTGAGATGGTTGTATACCACTGATTTACTCTGTACATTCTTTAAGACAGTGACAATTTCATACTTTTATGTGTATGGCATCAGAACTGCAGTTCTGACCATGTTATTTTTTGGAGCCTCTCGAGTTTTCTGCAATAATGCAAGCACTTCACAGTGTAAAAATCATGAGTATGGAACATCTAGCATGACTTGACCAGCAGAGAGGAGAGAGAAGAAATACTTATCAAGGTTCCTGCAGTTGGTAGTGCTTTACTACATTCCTTTGCTGACAAGACCCAGGCAGGCCCCTGAACTAACTTCAGCTATAGATGTTTAAGTTTCAACTAGAAATGCATAGGTCTTGGTAGGTCTTGGCTCTTCTTTTTTTTTTTTTTTTTTTTTTTTTTTTTTTTTTTTTTTTTTTTTGGGAGAGGGGGGGATTGGCAATGGCAACTCTACTTAGGATAGTAATTAAAAAAAAAAAGTCCATCAACTTGTGTTGTTGCATATCATTATTGGAATAAAGTTTAAATCTTGTCTCTTTAAAAGGACATATAAAGCATCATCACCTTATTACACTCAAGCAATATTTGTTATGCAACTAAGCGGGAGGCAGTTCTGAGGGAAAAAGCAAATAGCTTTACTGATAAACAGCGCAGCAACACTGAAAGAACCTTCTTGATTGCCGAAGAAACTCTTAAAAAATTCCATGAATAAACTTGAACACACAACCTGTCTTGCCATCCAGCAAGCAGCAGGTTTCACAGTTTTACTGCAGTCCAATGTCTGTCCTGAGCTTAAGACTGTAAGCGTATTTTTGAACTGCTTCAGTGCACATTAAAACAGATGATCTTAATCAAAATTATTTTACTGATACCGAGAGGCAGCAGGTAGAAGCACGCTGCCAAAGATCTGAGACTGTTCCACAGCCAGTGTCAGGGCTGGGGCTAGATCAGCCTCACATATGTAGAGGAGGAAGGTGTTTATCTTGTGTGCCAACTGGCAAAAGAAGAAGCAAGTGAAGCACAAGGTGAGAGGAGAGCAGCCATGGACCAGTTTTGCTGGTGGCAATTTTGCAGCCTTTCAGAAATCAGTTGCAATTTTAATAACACATTTTCCTGAATTGGCCTGAACTATCTTCAGCACAACCTTTGTGCTAGCATCTCCTTAAAAACCTGGAGGCGTTTTGTGTCTCTAAAGGCATCTCCAGTGCTGATAAGACTCTCTGAAATTCTTTGGTCTACTGTAGGGCACATCTTAGCAATTGCAAAATCTTATCCCAGACTTAGATTTAAAGCAAGCAAAGAAATCCCAATTGTGCATGCATATTTGACCGATCTGTCCTATTAAATATGACAAGCAAAATCTTAAGAGACAGGGCAATGTTTCTCTGGCTGTTTCCTCTAATACTTTTCATAGTAAGAAGAGACTTGAGGTTTCTACAGACAGAGTAGCCCTATAGCATAATGTTACCTTTACCTATTGCTTAAAAAGCATGAACACATATGGTTTAGAAATAGACTGTAGAAATAATAGGAAAGTATCAGTAAACAACCACCAGCTCTAAAGTGAAAGAATTCACCTCTAAACAAATAGATCTGGTTTTACTGATAAAGGTCCATTTAGAAAATCTTGACTCTAGAAAATAGAACGTTCCTATTATTCATCTCAACTAAGATCAAGTTTTTTACATAAATCTCAACTAGATAGATGCAATTTTGACCTTAAAGATTCAGCATTTTTAGATTTTTAGGTGAAATAAATGCCTGAGAACCTACCAAGTTCATTTAGGGTTACCAATTCAATGTTTACTGAAGGTTTGGAGTAACTTCTGAATACCTGGGCTTTAAGTGACTAACATTTGACAGCGCAAGCAGAACTATCCTTCGTCAAGTGTGTCAAAGGAGAAAAAAGCATCTAAGAACTCCAAGTTCTTAATCTTATAAATATTAGATCTATTATTAACTGAATTTTACTTTAATTGTTAGTTTAATATACCTTAAAATACTTACTTCAGAATTACACAACCCGTACCGGTAGGAGGAGCCGTCCAAAACACTTGAATGCGCGTCCTCCTTCTAGGTGTGCTTTCAGTAACAGCAACGGGACAATTACTCATGAACTGTGTTTCTTCTTCATCTATGATCTAAGGAAACAAAAAGAGAAGAATGTGAAAAGATAAGGACATACACATAGCCAACGTCTCTCAAATATGTTTTGTCAGTTCGTGTTTTCCTTCAATGGGATTATTTATGATACTCTCTGCTTAGCTCAGCATTAATTTGGTGAATCTATTTTTGACATGCAGATCACTCACTGAAATGAAAACAAAAAGCCCACAAAATAAAGACAGAAGAATAATTCAGTTCTAGGGGAACAAAAGTTAGACCTTTCTGACCGTGGCTGCAAATAACCTTTTTTGTAGGCCCTGACTACTGGAACTTCCTATAAATGTTAATGAACTAAATATAATAAAAAATGCAGAATTTCAATTTTATTTTTTTTATATTATGGCAACTGGTTAGGACAGATGGAACACGCTAGAGAAGAAGGGATTTCAGTTTGTTTATTTTTTGTTTGCTTTTTAAACTAACCTTTGTTTAAACAGTATTATTGTCAAGATTCAAAAGAATCTCCAGGTCAAAAGAGGTAATATATGAATCAATCATCTATAATTCAGAGACCATTATTTAGTCCAATCTGCACTCATTTTTGCTTTTTTTGATTGGCTGATATTTAACAGAAAGGTTTAAATGGTATAAGTCAACACAAAACCAGAGAGGCTGATTTGGAACTGGTATTGTTCTAAGGATTTTACTCAAAGGTGTCTGTGACAAAATAGCTTTCTCACTACATATGTACTTCATGGATTGTACTTGAAGCCTTCTGTTCATCAGATCTCAAAGGAAACTCATCAGAAGCTGCCAAGTTTTATTTAGAAACAGGCAATGCTGTGATATTGCAAAATTTCTCTTCAAAATTAATCAGTGGTCAACTTTCATTCAATGAAGCCAAAATTCACACTACATTGGGCCAAGATTCAGGCAATGAATTACAAACTTTACCCTCTTGACAAAGAAGCTGTATTGATCAATTTATAACAAGACTCAACTCTGAAGGAGCTCTTTCAGAATTCTGGTTCTAGTAACACAAACATACTTTTAACAGATTACAATTAAAAAAATTAAATCTTCTGGCAGTAAACATAACTTTAAATAAGAATTTTGACAAAAACCCCACTATTTTACATTCTGAAAAAGTGGCAGTACTTGTAGCTTGACCAGATCTGCTTCAGTGAGCAGGCATCCACATTATGTCACCCAATGATACTGCCAGCATTCCCAAACGTTTTAGCTGAGCCAACAAACATTTCTGGTTTTCCGTGGCAGAATGAAGGGGCACTGGCCCAGAGGAGTGCTGAGAAACTCTGTTTAGCTGGTCAATAGGGTAATGGTTAATGAGTTTTAAATCTAAAGTCATTAATATTCTTGAATTTTTTAACGCTTCGCAGAATCTGTGTACCTAAACACAATGCGTACAGCTACTACTTTGCTAGATTTTAATTAACGTGAAGCATTGGGAAGCATGGGATCTAGTGTAGGCTTAAACTGGCACTGCACAGTTTCTACTTCCACTTGATACAATTCAATGCACTTAACTTGTGCATCAAGAAATCCCTAATCTACAATTCTGTCTTGGCCATCAGCAGTATTTATTCTGTCTGCCTTATTTTACTGTTCCAGGAATAAAGAAATAAAACTGTTTACTTATCTCTTAGAAAGGTTGTCTCAATTATTCAGGACCATATCAACCGATATTTTATCCATATCTCACAGTAATTCATTCCCAACCAAAACCCAATTTTGGTGGAAGCTTTGAGTGAAGAATGGGTGATTTTATACTATCTCATACAAAACAAAATACTACTGTACATTATATAAAAACAAGATAATTCCCATTGAAAGGGCTCTTAGCAGGACATCTCAAAGTTCTTTAAAAGGACAGCTTTACTAGAAAAATAGAAATATTGCAAATTACTGTACAAGTAACACTTGCCAGATGTAAACTGCTGCTGTAGTATCATCACTCACATTCTTGGATAAAAGCTTTAAAAATATGTTCGATTCAGGTCAAGAAAGACTAAGTAATTAGAGGTAGGTGTAAATACTTTACAACTGACCAGATAAAAGCTATTCAACAATGATCAATGAACCTTTCATGTATGTTGATTTTTCTGAATCTAGTCAAGCTCCTGTCTGACACACACTCCATCTATGTTCTTGAGAAGACCAACTGAAACAAACACCAGTTCTCAAAGCACAGACTTGCTATTTTCAGTTAACAAGAACTTAGCTGTTTTCAGATCCCTAAATATCATTCCTCCAGTACTCATCATTGTAGACACATCTGTGATGCATTTGCACGTTAAGTAAATTTTTGTCTCCATGTGAGCCAATCCTGTTTTTTTTTTCCCCCAACAATGAAGGGAATCACAAGGAACACCAAAACCAAATCCAACTACTAATACTTAAGGAAGGAGTTGTGAGCAACTGTGAGTAGTTATTACAAGTTAAATTTCTGGCTACTGCAAAACAAAAACCTGAAATAATTATTTGAATTCTAGACAGTCATTAGGTCGAAGCACATCCATGCCCTTTTCCAGCAGCAACAAATGAACACAGAAATGCAGACATATTTTTATAGCCTACCTAGTCTTTGGGGGGGAGGCAAGTTATGAATTTTCTCAAGGAATATAGATGCCTATAATGAAAGAGTTTAAAAGTTCTGGTTGCATTTTAGAACATAATCCTGGAAGAACAGGAAGAGGTTGAAGCTTAAGGCTACATCACAATTTCCTGCATCACTAACCATCAAAGCAAGAAGACTTATGCAATAAGTGTCTACTAGGAAAGCTTGGCCATAAGAGAATAAGGTCCTCCAAAAAGAGTTCCTTCGACGAAAAATTAGGCAGAAGCTTTCTTAATAAAGATACCTAATTTTGGCAGAATACAGTAAAGAACTCAACTAGTTGGAAAAGCTCAAATGCCAGCTGATTTGAGAAGATTAAAGAAAAAGTTATTTTAAGATATTTTATAACACTCAGAAGAATTATCCAGATTATAAGATTTCAGATAAACACAAACCCATCTCAAATATATTTGTTGAAAAGAGGGTTTGGGTTTTTTTTAATATCCATGGAGGTTTGATTCTTTATAAAAAGTTCCTAGGGGCAATACAGAAAGGGTTCACTACTTATACAACAGAATTCCAAATGACACAATATTTTAGGGTGCTGGATTTTATTATTGCACTCACACATAACACAGAAGAAAGCAACAGTATCCTGGCCAACTTTGGGGGGGAAAAAAAGGATACGTAATCTCTGAAAATAATACAATCCTGATTTTTCTTCTGGAATCAAGTCAGACCACATAGGCATGAAGGAGAAAATTGGCAGGAAAAAGCATGCAGATTAAAATGCAGCATTTGCAAAATTATAGCTTCTAAACCCCAGGTTATCTGTAATGGGAAGCCTTACATTTTCAGGAATGGGCCAGAAAATTAACTATACTTTGGACAGAAATCCTAAAAACTAAAATAAACACTTGGCTGAAGAATCTGAGGTCTCAGAGTGAGGATCTCTGTGTGACTAATTCTTTCAAATTCACAAGCACAATGACATTAAGTCTTCATGTTCTATGTAGTTTTTTAGTTTATGGTGCTTCCCCCCCCTCTTATGACTGTAATATTATTGGACCAATTTATTCCTTCAGGGAAACTAGTGTAAATCCTGAACAAGACTCTTGGAGTTAACTTGGATTTGAATGAGAGCCACAAAAAGTAGAATTTGGCTGAACTTGGGTAAATCTACAAACGTGGAAGTACAGATATTAAAAGGGAGAATTTACCATCTCCAGGCTCAGTCTTGCATTTTTTGCATATTCCGAACATTGACAAGTTTGAGGATGAGTTTTGGGTATTCCTGAAAAGCAGGACTGGGTAACTGCTTAGTTGTTAAACAGATGAACGAGTGTTTTTCTTTTCTCAGAAGTGGAACAATTCATGATGAGTGATAGAGCTTGCTAACTGTATCTGATTTCTATAAATTGTTAGTCAAATAAATGAAACCAGGCAGTCGTCCTCTCTATTGCTAAATTTACATCAGTATTAAAAAAAGAAAGTCAAAATGCTATACACCACAAAGAAAGGAATTAGTATCAAGTACAAAAGGAGATAAAGTTACATAAATCCTCTACTGGCTTCTGTCCACTTCCTTAGTTTAAACCACTGGCTACGATCTTCAGCACCATTTTTTATTCTGTGGACACATCATCACTTTCCACCCACTTAAACAGCTGCATTCTACTGGAACAACTGAGTTAAAAAAAAAAAAAAACAAAAACAAACAACAACCCACACACAACAAAAAAACCACCCCAACCAAAACCCAAAACCAACCAATCAAGCAAACAAAAAACAAAACACTATCACAGACAAAGTTCACAAGATATGAATTTTTGTAGGCAGTTTTCTTCTTTGGAAGAACTAATACAGAGCCTGACTTCCAGAATGTTGCAAAACTATCTCCTCCTTGAGGAAACTTTCACCATTATAAAAAGAACATTGGGTCTACACAATGGTAATAATATTTGGCCTTTAGGAATTAATCTAGAAAAGAGCTTACTATATGGAATGGAAAACTAATGACATCAAAGTCAGTTAAAAAAAACCTACCTTAATTATATGCTTCACCTAACCAATTTCTTTGACTAAAAGGCACAGTATTTCCTTCAGAGTCTGTGCTTAGAATCAGAACAATCAGAAGTAGGACTTTTTATGAAGTGTCAGTCATCAATCTAGAGGCAGAGTATGATTCAAAACCATATAGCACCACTGAGCACTGCTGGGCTCTTAGTGAGATTTGCTGTCTTCAGCACTGCACCAGAAGAGTGGAGTTGTCTGGTAACCAGCACACCTTGGAGCACTGGAGGAAAGTGTGCAAATGCATTGAAGAAAGGCATTGCTAAAGTGCACTTGTAGATTATTACTATGTTCTGGTAACTTCTAGTGCAAACTTTATGTGATATCCTACAATGTGTAATCAGAAATTGAATTTAGTTCTGTAATCATTACCTGAGCACAGACTTGGTCAAGTAAAGATGAAATGCATTCAGTGACGTGATGGTAAGTTCTGTGAAAACAGTATCAGCACAAATTATATGCCTGTCCACCTACTTGCCTCTATGTGTCCATCTACCTGCTCATTTTTCATCCCAGACACAAGGTAGTTGGAATCATGGGGAGGGAGGGGAGGAAAGGATCCTTCCAGCTCTACAAAGTAGTATGATGCCAGAAAATCAGATCAAGTCTTCGATGTATATGAGCAAAAGGAGAGGAAGAAATAAAGGATTTATAAATCATCTTCCAAGAAATGAAAAAACAAAACAACCAAAACCAACCAACCAAACAACAAAAACAAAAACCAAAAAACCAAACCAAATTTGCATGTGCAATGTTCTAAGGAAGTATTTAAATTCTGTCCAACTGTCCTTCTCTTCTTTAAAACAATCTGAATAGTGCATTCATGGGAAAAAAGGATGTGTTGGATGATAAAAAGGAAAAACAAGTTACTGAGAGAATCCTGTATGAGGATCTCATTCATTGAAGTGTCCCGAAAACATTTGCTATCAAGAATCTTATAGTCATACTGTAGTACATGTTGCTCTTCAGTCTAAACAGACCTAAGAGCTATATTACACCTGTTGCAGGGCAGGCAGTAGGGTCTATTCTAAGGTGCAATTCAAACACAAGAAGGAAGAAAGTAGTTCAATGTGACAAGAACCTGAAGTGCGTTAAAGCACTACACTGTCAGCTTTTACACTGAACAGCCTTTCCTGCCTGAGAGACTCTCTATGGAAAGCTTAACAAAACAGCAATTTCCTTTTTACTTAATTCAATATAAATGAAAAGACAAGATGCATATTGATAGAGAGAAAATAACTATAACTTTACAGCATTTAGTAAATGTTACATTGTATATTCTTTCTTGAGTTCAAACCAGTCTCAGTCAACTTAGTGTTACAACACGTTGGAAATGAAGGCTTATGCTTGTAAACTGAAAATGGCCAATTAGAGAAAAAAGCTGTCCATGAAATTCAAGACATGAATGAACACAGGTTGTTCTGAATTGAGGCAGTTTTCATTTAAGTAGTCACTAAGAGTGGACATAAGGTCCAAAGTTTAATCTTTGTTTCCTATGAATTTTTCTCCTTGACTGTAACATTAATATTTCTGTGAAAACAGTTGGGAAAATTGATTCAAGCTACTTTATCAGACTATATTACTAGCATTTTTGACAGATAATCCAGCCTTTCCCAGATAACGTATTACTTTTATAACCTCTAACAGAGAAGCTATATTAGGCACAGAAACCTATCATTATTCTCATAGCTGTACATCTTACCTGGTTTCATCTATAACTTTCTTTTAAAAGTAGCTATTTTGATTAAGAAAATTTCTCTCATTTTGTGTTTGAAAGGCTGTTAGTAAATACTAAGTTCCAGAAGATAAAGTGCAAAATCTTTTTAAATTATATCACCTTATGAAATATCTTCACAGATTCTAGTTTCTTAACGCATCCATGTTGTGGTTTAACTCAGCAGGCAGCTAAATCAACCACACTGGCGTTCACTCACTCCTGCCCCCACAGTGGGATAGGAAAGAGAATAAAAAGTAAAAAAAAAAAAAAAAAAAAAAAAAAAAAAAAAAAAAAAAAAAAAACAGTAAAAAAAAAAGTAAAACTCGTGGGTTGAGACAAAGACAGTTTAATAGGACAGAAAATGAAGATAATTATAATAATAATAATAATGACAAAAGAATGTACAAAACAATTGATGCACAGCACCGTTGCTCACCACCTGAAATCAATGCTCAGCTAGTTCTTGAGCCAAACGGCCTTCCAGCCCACCCACTCAGTTATATGCTGAGCATGACATCATATAGTATAGATTATCCCTTTGGCCAGTTTGGGTCAGCTGTCCTGGCTGTGCCCCCTCCCAGATTCTTGGGCACCCCCTGCCTTCTCATTGGCAGGCCAGTATGAGAAGCTGCGAAGTCTTTGATTGCTTGGCGACAACTAAAGCTATCAGTGTGTTATCAACATTATTCTCATCCTAAATCCAAAACACAGCACTATACCAGCTACTAGAAAGAAAATCAACTCTACTTCAGCCAAAACAGGGACAATATGATGCTATCCAACAACCCTCTTCAGAAATGGGAAATTATTTTGAAGACTGAACTTGCTTTTCACACCTTGGTACATAAAGACTCAAAGTGCACCAGTTGACTCTTGCCCAAGAGAGTGCCCTGGCACAAGCATCGGAGCATACAAATTAGTTGCAGCATTAAATTGTGTAAAGGAACTTTTTGTGACGTATTGTACAAAAGCAGTGAGTCACTCTGTGCCTTGCATGACAAATGGCTTAATTTTATTCTTCATGCTTTGTGTTCAGTCTACACAGCTCCTTTTACAACATTTGCAATGATGTATGAGGATTACAGGCAAGACTGAAAATTTTAGTTTCAAAGAAACAGGACTTTTGGCTCTCCTTGATGTATGATTTAATCAAGTTAGACCTAAATCTAGAGTAAATTTAACGAGGTCAGGCTCTATGCTGAACAATTCAAACACATTAACTTATGGGTTGGGTTTTGGTTTTTTGTTTTTTCATTACAGTCATGCAGTGGCTAAAAGACTGAACTTGCTTTTCAATGAAATCAGGATTCGTTTATGGTCTAAATATAGTTTACATTTAGAAGCATGAAACAAGTAGATGAAAAAAGGTCAGGTTTTATGAATACTTAGTCAAATGAAAAATGAAGAAACATTACTTTCAAAACTCTGTTCCAAGGATTAGGAAGCAGAATTGTCTTATTACAGTTCTAAGACAGAATAATGAGCAGTGAGGATGATGGGGACACCGAGCAAGGCGATGCTGTGGCAATCTTTTGCTGGCCAGGGAACAGAGGCAGCATTAATCAGAGCAGTCCTCTAGCTGCAGTTCCCTTCACCTGAACCAAGACCAACCCAAAACAGCAGCTGTAGAAAATCAAATCCAATACTAAAAAATAAAAATTAAAAAAAATGGAGCACAACCATTTAGGCTTCTCACTGGCTCTCATGGATTTCTTGTTTCTCTCCTCCTTGTAACTGGAAGATCAGAGTGCAAATGGTTCTTCCAAGATTACAAAACTCACATACTCATTTAGGATAAGACTATAACCACAATAAACTTCAAAGATACATGCGAGATATGCTGTGCAATACTTTTGCAGAGGGATTATTTATACTCAATGTTATATTGTCAAACTATTTCAGTATGAACATTATTTATTTGGCAAAAAATAACTACTATTTCAATCTGATAAGAAGTTTTCACAGGGAAAAAATAACTTTTGATAGGTGGTGTCTCAAGTGCTTTCAGCCTGGGAGAAATATTGCTTGCTGAAGGTGGTTTTATATAAAAATCAACCTCACAATCAAGGATTTTTAGATAACAATCACTTGAAAGCAGTAAAAGCTTAAGGATTTTGTGTATTTCTTCTGCAGTCAGTACAGCTAGGACCCTTCCAAAGACATGTGTGTATTATAAGTTGAAATGAAAGAGAAGAAAAACTATTGCAAAGTCTCCTGAATATATTTGCTGCCATTTTATCTAGTTATACATAATGCAAGTAGCTACCTCATATTTAAGAGAGCATTTAATCTGATTTTTTAGATGGATAAAAGGCATTGGAAGGTTGTGTAAAGAAATAAATGTTTTCATAGCCTCATAAAAGAAAGTGACATAAAATAAGGCAATGTAGATACAACACTTGACTGGAAGCGAGGCACGACTTCTTGCTGAGCAACCCTTCTCAAATGACTTCAGTGTAATCTGTTTCTCAATTGTGAAGTGGGGATACAGACATTGAGCTCCTTTTTCAAAACAATATATTAAATTATCTATAAAAACATACTTATTACTATCCTTAACTGCTTGTTGTACCTGAAATCAGTCTCAGACTTCATAAATAAGAGTTCTTTGGGTGGAGATTAAATACGAGATGCCAGATCTTCAGCCTGTTCTGAGATGTGCCAATAGCTTAAATTAGATGGAAAAGTGGCTTAGAGAAGTAACTAGGAATTCAATTCAGGGAAATCCACGGAAGCCGTAAAGCTAGGGTGGCCCCCTGCGTACCAACCCTTTGTCTCACTTTTGTAAAAAGAACAGCCAACTTCTGTCAAAGGTCTCCCAGCTTGGTGCATTGATGCCCACAGAACCCAGGAAGCAGAACAAAACCAAATCTGGCAGAGCTCCAGTTTAACAATTGCATCTTGTACACGAGAGTGCTTTTTCAGAATATCAAGGGATTGTAGCACAATTAATTTAAAATGGAAATTTAAATATTACTAAAAAATAAGAACCCTGCTTTGCAAAAAAATATTTATATTTTCATCTGGCTGCACACTGGGATTAGAAGACAAACCTTAATTACTTATCTTGCAAAAGCTGAGAGACATTCTAGTAGAGCATGCTCTGGGGTGAGCACTGAACTCTACTTCTGATATGGAAGATGCAGATTCATATATCCATTCTGAATCAGGCAGTTCACTGTCAGTGTGAGCTTTTACAAAATGAGTAACCGTTAGCCAGTCTCCTTTCTGATCTATTCTACCTCACAGACATACTCACTGAACCAAGGGGGAAAACTGCTTCAGTCAGGTAATGAAAGCACTGGCGTGCCTTCAAACTTCTGCTCTGTTTATTTTGATGACTTTCCCTCCGTGTTGCAAAGCCAGTCTCTTCCCTGCTGGCCTAGTGAAGTGTTTTACTAGTTTTACAAAGTAGAGGTATCCAAGAGGAAGAGACTGAGACAAATCAAACCTGAAATAGACTGTTTCTGCGTGGAGGAGCACTCTTTAGGGCTGCAAAACTCCCTGGGTGCAATCCCTGTTCTTACAACTTAGACACTTGAATCTTCTCTATCCAGATTGAAAGCCTTTTGTCACTTGTGCTGAACCTCTTCTGACAGGAAATTATGTCTGGATGAAAATTTTTCCCAATAAAAAAATTGTGAAAATTGATATATTCCATTGAAAGGGTCAATATACTGGTGTTTCTGGAGAGACAAGAGGCCAAAATGTTTCCCCAAAGTGTTGAGAATCCCTTTTAGCATTGGTTTGCTAGTCCAGACTGAGATCACATCAGTTCTAAGAGTGCTAACCTAGAACTTTTTAAAATGTTCAATTAAAAACATAACAAAACTGCTTCTGCATTCATTTCTGACCTTGACAAACAAAAGTCCTTGTTTGAAAAGGGACAAAACAGATCTCCAAGCCTCCTCCCCAGGCATGGCCTTGTGTGACATCTTGAACTCGTGCTCATCAAGAGCCCCATATAGCACGTCTCTATCAAGAGTTTATGTTCAAGCATGAGCACTCTGGCCACATTATTGCAGCTTTTATAAATATATATATGTTCATACACACATATATACCTATATATACATACACATGGTGCTGCATCTGGCAGCACCAAAAATTCACAAACAACTTTTAGTGAATAAAAAATTAATCCCTGATTGACACAGTGGGCTATTCATGCATGCAGACACACGTGCATATGAACCAAACCCTAAGAATACATTAAAAAAAATAATACATTCTTCCCCACATTTTGCAAATCCAAACAGTAAAGAATGCATTCAGATTATTTCTGTCTCAGCACAAAACAATGATTTATAAAATACGCACCTAAACCAACTTCCAGGTCTTATGTTAAGCATGCAATTTAAGATGATTCAAAAGTCAGAAGCAGAGTGCTCAGTATCTCTGAGGTACGTGAGTGCAGGACTGTACCCAGGATAAATTAGAATTATGTTTATGGCCATGCTTGTAGAAAGCTGAAGGACTATCTGATTGCTGAGAGCACATTTTTTTTTGCTAAAAATCAGCATTTATGTTTTTACTATGTGCAAACAAAAATCTCATGAGCACATTCTTAATAATTTGTCAAAACTATATGAAACTTTTCATACTAGCACTAGAATTTTCCTCAATTTCTGCAGCAACTGTCTTTACCAGCCTGAGCCCATGTTTCTGTCAATACCTATAATTCTTTGCAGAAAAATACCATTTATAAATGCTTGAAAGGATGTGTCTTCACTGCAAATAGTAGGTATTTCACTAGAAAGGACCTCTAATCACCATTCAAGTCCAGTCAATAACATTTTTTAAATTCAGTGGTCCAGAACTTCTGTTCACCACAAAAATAAGCTTTAAGCATTCAAACAGTTGAGAAATGTAAACAACCAAAAACCTGACATTCTCATGTTCATAATGAAACAGTACTTGATAGAGAAAACATGATCTAGTGCTAAATCCACCATTCTTATTATCAGTTCTAGAAAGCTTAACTAAGAGAAGTCAAGAAAATCTGACCTTCATAACAGGACAAACCACATGGACTAGGTGAGAGTCATTATCTACTAATTACTGCATTTCAGTAGTTTGGTAAAGTTGGAGTGAAATGATACTGCAGAGATATAGCTCTTCCCTTTGAAATTAATTACATTATTCTTTTGATAAGATTATCATTCTTCACATACTGTTGCCACAATTGTATATCGCCAATACCTTTAGCACCACAATGAGCAATGCACAAGTCACGTGAGCACCAGAGAAACATTTGCTGTGGGCTCATGCAGAAGATGTGGACCTTATCTTCTGCTCACACGGGCACTTCTCATTTACATTTCTGTGGCAAGGAACTCCAGGTTCGTTGTCAATTCAATTTAAAACTCAGGAACTGCCATTTTTATTTCAGGAACAACATCCCAGATAAGACACAGTTGCAAGACCAGTCGATCAAAGGAAGAGGAATGTTGAATTTGAGGAGACACATAAAACATCAGATAAGGAAGACATTTTCTAGTGGCTGGTCAAACAACATATATAGCTCTGCTACTGAGGCTACCTTTCTATGTGTCAGGTTCTCCCTGCAGAGTGATGATAACAGCTTGCCTTCCTCCTCAACCTTTCTCTCTCTTGCATTTGTCAATGTTAATTGTCAGCCAAAGGAACCCTTTCTGTACTCCACAAAGTCGTAGTTAAAGTGCAACATGGGCTTAAATCTAGATGGGGTTTCCTTGCTAATATAATCAACAATATTATTATAGGAGTGACGCTTTTCTACAATATAACATTTGATAATAAAGTACAAAGAAAATGCCTTTTCTGCTATTAGGTACAACAAAATTGATGAAAGTCATTTGAAATACATAGTAAAATGTGATTCCACACATTTTACTGGATCAGCATTTCTCACTTGCTTAGTTTGTTCAGGGTTTGCATTTATCCTTCATTTTAGAAAATATTACACTACTCAGCATTATGAATATACTGCCAAGAATAGCTATCTCACTTGGAGCTCCCCATTTAAGTTAAGAAGGGATTTAAGGATTACAGAAAATACATATTTTTTAATAGCATTATTGTCCTGCTTGGTGTTAGAGCTTTGAAACATCAGCAGCTCTGGCACGCGTGCTATTCATGCTCCTCATGGATGTCTCAGTGCCAAAATATACATCCCAACCCAGTTCAAGCAGATTCCACACAAATTCCCATAGCCTTCAGATGACTGTGCACAGAACATAATCTATTTCAGAGAGACTTAATCCACTGCTAAAACCACATTTAGAGCAAAAATATTGGTGATCTGGAACTACAGGCTTTATGCAGATAAATTTAAGAAGGCATTTACCTCCTTAAAAGAGTTCTCAAATCTTTTGCTTAACAATTTGCATGAACTGTCGGATCAGGAATATTGTCAGTACAGAAGAGCTGCAGAAAGTCAGGAAGGGTTTGTGGCAGCAATGACAGTAGTTGCGAGCAATTATAAAGCCACCACGTTCTTTGTGCGTGAGTCTGTGCCTGCACATTAGGCAGAGTCAAGAGACAATAATCCAGGCTATGGCTCCTCTTACTTTTGATATGCTGATGAATTACTAATGTACAGATTCTCAAATTATTTCCTTACTTAGAGGACATCACAGATTATACAGTCTATTCAGGAACAATTCCCTTGCCTTCCTCTGTGTCCAAGGTTTTCTATGAAGCCTAATTTCACATTACCTAGAGTACCCTTTGAGTAAATTAAACATGCTTGCTGAGAGTTTCAAGGAAATCATAAAGTTACACTTTCTCCCTTCCAGTATGAGAGAATTCTGCTTCAGAAAGACACACTGCAGTCAGTCAACAGTGAAGTCATAGTTTGGCAAAAAGGTGATTCTTGTGGGCAGACTTCAGATTTCTTTTCAAGAGTTTGGTAGGCTCTCGTCAAACACTGACTGAAGTTCAAATGGGCTAAGTGCTGTGACTACACCAAAAGCTCACAACACCAAATATTAAAACTGCATCTGTATTAAAGCATGGCTTGGACACTTTTTCTGAACACTGTCTTGCACAAAATGTTCATTGTGGGAACAAAACAATGACGTGAGTATCAGGAAAGAGAAGCAATTTAAAAGCTTCAAGAGTCGGGGGCATGGGTGTGTATGGGGGGGGTTGTTTGGTTTTGGTTTGGTTTGTGGTTTGGTTTTTTTTGTTTGTTTGTTTTTCCAAAAAGTATATGCATTATAGCAGTATATTTCATCATGGTATAAGATGTCTGCTGGAGACTTGAGCAATATTCTTAAAGGAAATAAACTTGCAGAAAGGAATTCTGAAAAAATAGAATAACAAAGAATTTTGGTAAAGGCTTATAATAAAATTCTTCATAGCCCTGTAAATTGAAGCACTCTAAAAAGTAAGATTTGAACTGAAATGGAACTGTATCAAATTGTAAATTAACACTACAAGGACTAACAACCTTTGCCAGGTTTAAAACAAAGTATATATATATATAAGGGTTTCTTGCTTTCATATTAATTTCAAGCAGAGTTCAGTGATAAAGATGTAAACCTGCCATGACAATCAGAAGCATGCCTCAATGAAGAGGCTGCCTCCTATGCAGGAAGCTGAAGTAGTTTTACACTAATTATGATTAGAGAAATAAAGCTAAAAGAAAAAGTGGCATCTTCTCATATGGACATCACTGTGTTTAATTTTAAAAAGCTACAAAACATTAGTAAAATCTAAAGAGCTCCAACTCTGCTGTCGCATTAGGGCCTAAAATAGTACTCCCCCCACCTCACGTTAGCACAGTAGTGCTTCATAATCCTCAGTGGATATGCTGGTTCTGTTTTGCTTAAAGTGATATATAGAGTGTTCACCTAGTTGTACTTCTGTATTAATGCATGGACCAAGAATTTTGTCAAGTACTTGACACACAACATTTTTATAAACCAAATTATGAGACAAAGTGATTTTGATAAATCTGCTTCTGAAATTATTTGTACTTTGTGAGAGCATTTCCAAGAAAAAATACATAAGGGACAGCAAATTGCTGAAGGACAGAAAGGCAGTAAAACCGAGGTGAGGTGGGTGTGCGTGAAACCAGCCCCTGCCAAGAGGGTGCCAGCCAGGAGCCCAGACGCTCGCATACCATGCCACAGAGTGCAGCTGCTGCCACTGCCCAAGGCTGGCACCTCTGCCACAGCCCGATGCCGAAGGAGCAGGAGGAGCAGTAAGGAGTCTGACAGCGGGACACGACCTGCCTGCATCTCTTGCCTTGACATTGCCAAGCTGCACGCAAAATAAAAACCTAAGGTTTACCGCACTGTCACAGAAGAGCTAAAGCTCCAAGCAGATATCAGAGCAACCCTATATATGTGTGTGTATATATATATATGCATTAGACTAAGTTTTCATCTCCTGATGGTTTAGCATGTTTTGTTTTGAAATATAAGCTTGCTTTATGCGTGTCAACTTTATGGCTGTAAATAGACTTTCCAATTAAAAATTTGTACTCCCATCTTACCATACGTGCAGATGACAACACAATACCTTCAGAAGAAACACAAATTTATCTCAATCTCAAAGAGATTGAATCCCGATGAATATGTATTTCAAGACTATAAAGCCATTTCATTTGAAATTTCATTACGGAAGGTAGAAATGCAATATATTCAGTCATAGACCAAGAGGGAAGTAAGTACATTGTCTTTGGGGGAAAAAAAAACAGCTTTTTGTGATATTCAGTTAAGAAACAAGTAAATTCATTTCCAAATCAATTTGACACATCTGCAATTTTAAATTTTCCCTGCTTATCTCTAGAATCAACAACCTTTTCAGTAATAACCCATCACTACAAAACAGGCAAATGTGTATGGAATCAAGATGTGAAGAATGGAATGAATTATAATATGATTTAAAGGAGCAAAAGCAGTATTTATGCTAGCTCTATTTCCAACACTTTCCTTTGTGCTCTTAGCAAATCCACTTCAAATACAATAGATTAAAAAAACCCCAACACCCAGACATTCCAGTATTTCAAAGGTACATTTTGAAATAAACTAACTTTCTAATTGACTTGGTAGTATTTCTTGCTATACTGAAATTTAGGCTTTAGAACTCCTACCACTATTACCTAAAAGTAATAGGAGAAACATATTTTTACACAATTTCCAGTTGCTAAACATAATTTTGTGCAAACAATTTTTCTTCTGGAAATATGCCATTTTATTGAAACATTGTTTTGAAGCATTTGAAAAAAAAAATAAATGCATTCAAAACAATCCATTCTGAAATTAAATATTTTGATTTTTCACCACCTCAAGTATTGTTGCTTCAGTATTTTATTTAATATTTATCTGTTGTAAGCAATGCAATAAAAATAATAGTGTAGTTTAGTTTTATCTCCGTAAAAAGTGCTGATGACATTTCTATTGGAAATTTCCAAGTGATTTAATTGTTTAACTAGTTAGCACTGTAGTATATTGTGACAAGAAAAATTTCTTATTTCAACCAGTTTCATTTTTTTATGCTGTTCAAAGACCCCTCTGTGTAGCCCTTTTTACTACTAGCCCTAACTGGGGAAAATAAATAGTCCTTCTGTATTGTTCAGGTGTGCCTTTCATATAGTAGAAACAGAAGAAACCAGTAGCATTAATTACAAAGCAGGCAAAATTGCCTACATTTTCTGCTGCTGATCAAAACTCTCTTCAGTACAGTCACAGTATTATTATACACCTTCTGGTTTTCTGTATATTGGTATTACACATGATTCTGAGAAATCTTGAAACATTTACTCTTTGCATTCAGCTTCCGCATTATCCTGGTCATTCAACTATGAAGAGACAGCAATAGTTATGAGGCAAAAGGCAGCAGCAAAGGCGTTATGCACAAAGCATGAAGTGTTCACTTTCCATTTGGCAAATGCTCCATTTTGTTCCATGGAATAAAAGAAATTACGCCTTTCTACCACACTTCTACAAGCCATCTCAAAAGACTGACAAAACTCAGGTCCCAAGCAGCTAAACTTCACCTGTGCATGCTCTCATTCCTGCTTTTCAAAGAGATAAGCATTCAGATACTTCGATAGAAATGGGCACAGAAGAATAGCAACTCTACAGAGAGTTTATATGGTAGCATACAGGAACTGGAAACGGCACAGACACCTGAGAACCACAGTGCGCTTGTGCTCATCTCGTGCACTTCAGCATGACATACGCTATTTATGACCATACTGAAGGGCTTAATTCACATGGGCAATTCTATTCATAACTGAAGTCAGAACATGGCACGTGGGCTTACAACTGCTCTATTTACCTTACAACTCTAGCTATATTTCAATAGATGTCAATGATGAGAGCTTCTAGCTAAAGGGAGACATCAGGCTCCTGTCCTTCAATGCTTCCCTGGAGACTTTTAGCAAGAAAATGAAGACAAGCAAGTAAGAAACTTTTACAGTGTTTGCACTCAAAGTTCTAAAATTGCAAAATAATGTTCCAAGAAGTGTTTTTATATATATATAAAACTTTTTCTCAGAGGCAGACAAAATTACATGAGTCTTATCATATGGAATATACAGAGCGACAAGTATCAGTACTGAGCTTCACACTGTTCAGTTTCTTCAGAAACTATCTGGATGATGGGATTGAAAGCATCCTCACCAAGTTGCTAATGACACTAAACTGGGTGGTGAGGTGGACACATCAGAGGGGAGAGACACCTTAGAGACCTGGACAGGCTGGAAGAGTGGGCAAGCAAGAACTGTATGAAGTTTAATGAAGATAAGTGCATCCTGCACCTGGGATGACATCACCAAAGAGCCTCGTACTGGCTAGGACCTGTGTGGTTGGGGAACAGGTTTGCTAAAAGGATCCTGGTGGACAACGAGCTGAACAGGAGTCAGCAGTACACCACTGCAGCAGCAGAGTCAAATTGGATCCTGGGCTGTATCCGCGAGGGCATTACTAGCAGAGGCAGAGACATGATCATACCACTCCACTCAGTGCTTTTCAGACCACACCTGGAATAATGTGTCCAGTTCTGGTCCCCACAATTCAAGAAAGGAGACGACAGATCAGAGAGGGTCCAGAGGAAGGTCACAAAGATGACTGAATGGCTGGAGAACCTGGCCTATGAGGAAAGGCTAAGTGAGTTAGGTCTCCCCTCACTTCTCCCCTTGGAGAACACACGGGGGGGACCTCATCACAGTATTCCACTACTTAAAGAGCAGCTACAAATAGGACAGAAGCTCTGTCTTCACAAGAAGCCTCATGGAGAAGATTAGAGGCAATGGCTACAAGTTGCACTGGGAGAGGTTTCATCTTGATATAAGAAAAAAAATGATTTTTTTTACAGTGAGAATAATCTATCAGTGGAACAACCTCCCTAGGGATGTGGTAGAGCCCCCATTGCTGGAGGTTTTCAAGATGCCATTGGATAAGGTGCTAGATGATCTCATCCTTCCCTACAAAAGGTTGGACCAAATGATCTTTCAAGTTCCCTTCCAACCTAGGCTGTTCTACGATTTAATGAAGTGCACGGTCAGTGAATTTCTGTTTCTCATTTTTTATATGTATTACAAAATGTTTCTTTGGACTTCCTTGTCTGTGTTCGCTACACTTAATCTGCTACAGGTAGTTTTTCCAACCTTGAACAAAGCTTTTCAGTCACATGACTTTATACATATTTGGGAGAGGGTCTTGTAAGAAATAAATATAATGACAAAATTAAGTGCAGCACCAAATATGAGTCCAGACAGCACCATCTTCTCAAACTGATGAAGTGTTGGTATGTAGGAATATAAACAGCTGTCCCTTTCTTCTAGATTCCCATGTGAGAATCTGAAGTACATAACTGTGAAAGTTTTTATCTGAAAACAGAATGTACCCAAAATCATGCAATGGCAATGCAAGAAACACCGACAGTCTAACCTGTCTATATAAACATTTGCAGAACGTGAGCATGGAAGCACTAGAAATAACAGAGATTTTTCACTGCAGAAACTAAATATTGTCCAGCAGGTCCTCTCTAGCTCATGAGAAGTATAATGTCATCTTTCACTTCTAGAGCTGAATTTTGGCAATATAGGAAATCTACATCAGTGGTTATGGACAACCAGTCACACCAGTGTTTACTCAGAGACTTACATTTGACAGTTTCAATGTTATTCTGAATCATTCTCAATAAATTTCAATTAAAAACTGTAAAAAGGTAAAATTCAGCCCTCTGGATCAGTTATTTTTCTGTGGTTTTACATCTTTTGCAGACTAATCCTACTAATTTTGCACAGGTACTTGAGAAAACAATCCTATGAGGTATGAAACTGTAAAACAAATTTAACAAAGAAGCCTGAAAAAAACCTGGCTCAAAAAAGGGAAAAAACAATTTCCAATGGTCAGAAATTCAACCACACATAAAGGAAATATTAATTTGCAGGAGATACCAACACTTGATAAATGACAGCTTATCTCCAGAATATGAACCATGTAATTAGAGAAGTATTAAAGGCCAGGAATCATATTTAATAGATGAGACGCTTATTACTTCTGGGATTATTTTAACTTTTTTTAAATACACAGTATTTCCATATTATACAGAGCTCAGCAGGCATTGCACCATCCAGTTTACTAATCCAAAATACATGTTAATGCTGCTGTTTCTGATTCTATGCCAGCCACAGGAAGAACTAAAACATAGTATGGATCCAAACCCATTTATTGGTTTAAGTGACTAAGCCTAGAGTGTTAAGAGAGTATTTGGAGGGGTTTTGTCATTTCAATCATGTAGTAGGAAGGACTTGCTTATCTTTCTGATACAGACTGCACAACAGCTGCCATTACTGGAATTGTTTCTAGGGACCCCACTGTATAGACAGAATTAGACTGTCTTCCCATATTTTAAAATCCTCATGTTATATTTTACACTCACGGTTGGAATGTTCTACATTTTACCAACATTGTTATTTTATGCATGGACAGTATTTGCGTGCAAGACGACAGATGACTATTTAAACATTCCTGACTTGTGAGGCAAATATCATATGCAAAGAGTAGAACTCCTGAAGTTTAATCGTGGCTAAAGCGTGATACGTGATCTTGAGTAAGTTACTTCAACGTTTACTCATCTGTAAAGTGGATATGATAAATCCACATTCTACAAAAATGTTTATGGAACTTCATTTATGCAAAAACTTTGACATTTTCAGCAGAAAGGCAATATAAAAGCATATTTGCAAGCTGTATGATATCCATAAATATGGTAGCATTGACAACAGAAAATCATTAGGACAACATTCAGTCAATGTAATTGGGGAAAAAAAATATAGTCATGATTTCTCAAAATTCATACAAGAGGTGTGTATCAAGAGTCAAGTATCTTAACAGCAGTGAGCTCAGCATTTTATCCTATCTTTATATGTTTATCATATTTTTAATCTTGAAATGTTTCTTCCCACATTTATGTCATTCTGGCTTACTTGGCTCAGGCATAAACTAACTTCTTTTTTGTACATGATGTGTATGGATGTAAAAATATGAACAGAAATGGTCATACTCCAAGACCAGCTTTTACATAGGTTGTATCAGGTTTGTTATTCCCCAAAAGAAATGCCAAATCTCTTTCATAGCAAGCAGTTAGAGGCAAATAGGTTTCGAAACCTAAGAACACATTGTGATGTACACTATGTTCTTTCTGTGGATGCTGGCAGTTGCGTAACATCTGCACCACATACAAAGCTGGTTGTTTATTATGTGGGTTTAATACATTTTGCAACTAATGTAATCAGATGAGCTGATGAGCATCAGATGAACTAAAAAAAAAAAAAAAAGATGAATATACAGAGAGTTTTGATTAGGTAGCATACAGGTCTTTTTCATCCTTTATAGAAATCTTATACAACCTCTAAGAAAAAGTTCCAAATTATTGTTTGGAACGCACTGTATTTGAAGCTAAGGCTATTATATAATCCCACTGTCTAAATATATCATAACCCAATTCTAATTCATATAAGTACTTTGTATAACCTTTATGGATAATAAAACTAGGTTACTGAAAGAATCTGAAAGGAAGCCAAGAAACTTTGCGTAGCCAGAAAACCCACTGGTCCTATGCATGCAGCAAATACGGAAAACATTTATGATTACCTTAATAATACTGGGATTTATCACAATATGTGGGAAGATTTTCTTAACACGTAGGATTAGTGTAGGGGGTAATTTACTAACTGCAGGCTCTTGCTTTATTCTTATATCTGGGATTCCCACACTGTCATGTACAGAGAGGCCAGAGCAAAAGGACCACCAATAAGAGGCAAACTGCTGCCTTAGCAACCATTTAAATACCTCCCTGAAGCTCCCAGAAAGCATTCTTCAATTAATGGCATAAAATAGGTAGCTAATTTTCCTATGAAAGTGACCTATTGCTCAAGAGAGGTTGCAGCATAAAGCATTTCTCCATTTTCAGCATTTGTTTGCTACTTTATGTCCCTTCTCTCCCCTTCTGTTTTCCTCCTCTTTAAAAAGCAGTAGGTTAGCTAAAATAAGTTTGTGACAAACAGGCTAAACCAAGCAACATCAGGTATAATAAAGCCTCCCATATAAGCAGAGCCAGCTTTACTCGTACAATTGGAATAAAAATAATAATTAAAAAAAAAAATTATATGAGTTCCAATAGAACAAAACCCGAATGTGTGCCTAACAAATCATGAATAAACACTGGCAATGCCTTAAGGAACCTCTGCTACACTACTAAGTGTATTGAGATATATAATCATTAAAGTTATAGAACAGTAAGTACTAAAACTACTTCTTACATGCTCATTCTTTTAAATGTTTCTTTTGAAAAGAAACACAGGTCCAAATGAGCTATGCCCACCCACAAGGAAAAAAAAAAGAAGGCAAGAGCAACAACAGTGCCTCAATTCACATGGATGAGAATAATTGGAGCCCAGTTCAATCTGTGAAGTAAACAGAAGCAGGATGAAGGCTTTTCAATTTACACCTACAGCCTACAAATTAGTAAGCAGTCTGGTAGGATGAGCTTGCCAGAGATTGCATAATAGCCCTACCCACAGTGACAATGCAGGGAATGGGGAACAAAATGGTAGCTCTATACCAGCAGGGAATTTCCCTTTCTAATTACCGAGTACTATGAAAAGCATTCTCGAGAGCCAAACATCAGCTTTTGTGCAACCGGATCAGGAATTTCATTGCTATTCTTGATTTACTTTCATGTGAAAATTAATTTTAATACACAGCTGTGTTAATAATCAAAAGTAACTATGCATAACAAAAATTACACAATATTGTCCAGCAAATATTGCTTGTGAATTTGGTAAAATAATTAATTATTTTTTTAAATAGAAAGTCCAATGGGTTACCCGTAATAATGGCTCCTTCAAATGTCTTACCTATATAGATATTCATTATATACCCATTTGCTTATATCAATTGAAATCAAAAGTACCTAAGCCAGAAGATTGTGCTTTTGGAGTACATGCAGGGTATATTCATATCCTGCCCCTTATACAGCCATGAGAAAAGTAAAGCGGAACACATGATTTTCATTTTTTCTCACAGCAACTGAAAAGGGAGACAAAACAAAGCAGAAGGAGGGTGGTTGGAAACAAATAGTTAAAAAAAAAGAAATGCAACCCACCTCTGAGAAACATAATTACAAGTAACTTTTCTGTCCCCTTCCGATGATTGTTGATATGTACATTTCCATCATGGCTGATTCCCAGGGACAGGTCCTTCCACAAGCACAATTACTTGGAGGAGTCGTCAATCATTTCAGAAAACAAAACTGCATGACTATACTGGCAAGTGGTACCTTATTTCTAAATATAGCCTTGAATTTGTATTTGCAGTACTTAGTGATTAGTAAGTCAAGCTCCTGTACGTCAGTCCTATAAGTAGTTGTCCTGATATTATCCAGGATGGAAACATCCATACCATGGCTTGAGAAATAACCTGACTCAGAAGTGGTCTGTAGCGAGACCATTATCTACCTATAGCTGTTCTCTGATGTCTCCCTGCTAGAGACACACAAAAGAGAGAGGCTGAGGAAAGGACCTGGCTCAGCCAATGTAGAAGGCAAGATGTCTCCATATATTAAGGAGGGCCTCAGAACTAAAGGAGCAATTCAGGGGAGGGGAGAGGCAGAGATAATCAGATCTCCTGGCTTTGTCTGCTGGTTAAGATGACAGTCCTGCACAGGTACCAGGGTAATTCTGTCAGAGAACAATTTAGCAGATGAGACATCATCCATAAAAGCATGACTCTTATAGCAGTGATGACCACAGTCAGGAAATCCACACTGATCCAGATGCAGCGGGCAGGCTGGGATCAGAGCGAGTGGTTAACAGAAAGGTCGCAGGAGAACAGAGAGAACTGAATACAAGTCTCACAGGTGGGACTGCTCACTAGGACGGTGCCTCAGGAGGCCTTTGAAAAATTAATAGTTATGTAGTGGATGAACATCAACAACCTCTCTGGCAGGGCTTTACATTAATGGAAGGAGAGACCGGTCAGGTGATCATTAAGCAGAGGCGGATAGCAAGTAATTGGAGAAAATCAGAATGTGGAATGACTGACCAGAAGAAATTCTGATGACTGCACTTGGTCCATATGTCTGAAGAGATCCTTCTGTATAAGTATTTTCAGCTAGTGATAACCTTATAATACCAGACTTCGCAAACCAGAGATGAATAAGGTCATTTTACATTGAAGTGATCGAGCATCATGCTGGATGAGACAAATTCCTGGAGTTCTGCAAGAGTAGGTGTGAGAGGAAAAGCAACATTATATGGCTTGTTGGTCTGGGACTCCAAAGAGTCTTAACCAGGTCAGGGAAAGACTTAAAGCTACATCCTAGCCTTGCCTTGCAATTTTCAGAGAAAATGGACCAAAGAAAACCAAGCATCCTAATCAGAAACATATCTGCAAAGTCTCTTGAGTAAAGACTAACACTGAAGCAAAACATTTGATGTCTTTAGGATGAGAAGGTATATTTTTCAGTTGTATGAGTCCTTGCGTATTGTTCTGAGGACATCATTATGTATTTCCATTCATGACTGCATGGAGTGAAATGACTAAAAACATCTATGCAAGTATATTAGGATAAAGCACAAAATGATAAACATGTTGAATGTAGCAGAATCAAAAGATATGGTCATTTCCCTGCACAGGTCTTGCATCATTCTGATGTAGAATAAATACACTGTGATCAGATGACTAATGTTCCTGGGTTGTTAGGTCATGAGAAAGAGCTATCACAGCAAAGAGAATAATCAATTACAACTGTTAGGACAGCAAAGGAAGTTGAAACAGTATCCCTTTGCAAACACTGCAAGGTCCCTAACACCATTAGAAATGGAATAGTTGTAAAGAAGGAGGACTGTCAGGGTGGACCACATCTATGTCTGAGAAGGGTACACATGCAATCTAGAAAAATGAAAGTTAAATATGTTGTCACTTTTGTAATGCAAAATTGCCTTTTGAATTTAGAAAGTAGTTCTCAAGACAACGGGCATAGCAAGCAGTACATTTAGTCTGGCAGCAATTAATTCAGAAATGAGTTGTGATGAGAACTGACTTGCTCACTTGACTATAAAGCCTGGAGGAAGGATTTTTCCCTACAATAGCCATTCATGAATGAGTCAGGTAGTTAAACTCCTGAATTTAAAAGAGCCATTCCATTCCTAAGTCACCAGAACCTCTCCAAAGNAATTGGGAAACTTCCTGTTGGCATATGTCTACCTTCCTCAAAAGTCCAGAGGACTGACAGCAGGATTTTCTTTAAGTAGTAGAAAAGTCCATATATCCTTGAGAAAATGCTAAGTTGAGCCTCAGCCTTTATCATCATCTTCACCCACACCTTCTCCCCTGCCCCTCCCGCCCTAAATCACTTGAAGGGAAAATAAAGTATGTTATGAGAAAGAACTTTCAAAAGTACAGACATAATTCTGTACTTCTATAGTCTAGCCACTGTAGTCTGGTAGCTGGCAGTGCTTTTTCAGAGAGAAAAGTGTCAGAATAAGCATGTTTCCCCAGAATAACCCTTCCTTTTAAAAGCCCTGTGTCATTATGGGGGTAGCATGGTTGTCCAGATCCATAGCTACAGTAGCTAGGATTACAGGCAGTAACAGCTAAGGAAGTCCAGATCAGTAGGTAATATCCAATAAAAGCTTTGTAACCTGATGTAAAGTGGAAGTGCAAAGAACAGACACTTGCTCTAAGGTCCCCTTGATTGGAACTGACACACTGAATGTTTTCTAATGCTGCAGAATGGCAAATAACTACATCAGAGATAATTCTTGGAGCATTAAAGAAGGATAATAGGAGCTAATGAGATAAAATTGCTGATCTTTCTCAGTAGAGATGCAAAGAATCTAGAGTAATTGATGAGTGCCTTAGATGAAGCTAGTAAGTAATGAGGAGACCGAAAGGGAAATCTACGAAGGAAAGTCTGATGGCAACGTTATGAATGGAGAAAGAGATGCTGAACAGACATTCAGTGAACCCAGAGCCTACATACATCTTAGAGTTATAACCCATGACAGTTACCCTATGGTAACTGTAAAGCAACTGGCTGTTGCCAGAGGGTTAAATATCTGTCCTAAAATTTCTGGCCCAGGTTAGTTACCACCTGAAGAAAGACTGTCTAACACTGGAAAAGAAGTTAGGTAGATTACCTGGGCTGGAGAAAAGATGTATTTGAAATACACTCCTTTAGACCTGAGGTGGATATGTCCTCTTAAATATTGCCCAGGGAAGGAACATATAGCTTCTACTGATTGACAAGAGAGAGTTAGCAGGATCTGCACTTCCAGAACCAGGCTTTGGCTCTGAATGAAATAATTGTAAATGCAAAACTGGCCTCGAATCTGGAAATAAAACCTGAACAGACAGCTCTCATAGAGCGTGAAATGGTCCTAAGTCCCAAAAGGTCAAGAAGGGCACTCCCAATGCTGATGTGTCTAAAGAGCAGACTAGAGTCTCTAAGTCAGGGACAGTGCTTCCAGTGTCATTTTCTCTCTTTACTTCTTCCCACAGAGTGGAGCTGATTTGTTAAGTGTCAGTGCCAAATTCTAGGAAACAATTCCTAATAGGCCTCTTCAGGAGCCTCTTAGAACCAGAAAGTCTTGGAGTTTAGTGCCAATCCAAGGAATAAACTAGTAGATACTCTTGTTTTAAGAGGAGATTTAGGCAATTCTGGTAGCTTACACCATAACATACTCTGGCACTGCACAGGTAGGCTGGATGCATTGGCAGACTGCAAGGCAGGGCAGAAGTTAAACTTGTGATAACTTGACTCTGATAAGCCTTGGATCTGAAAGGGAGTCTGGAGTTTTAGCTAACATATCTCAAGAAGTATGCTTCCTTGTTTTGGGGTTTTTTGTTCAGTGGTCTGCTTTTTTTCTGAAAGCAGAACTTGAAACATCAACAAATAAAATATTTTTTTAGGCATAACCCTTTCCAAAAGACGTAAGCTCTTACTGTGACACAATCATCATTTGAAGTCATTGTCAGGAAAGAGCATTTCCCCAGCAGGCAAAAAAAGAAAAAAATTAGATATAAAGAGAATAAATATGATTAGATTAAACAAAGAAAGAGGACTGAAACCTACATGGCCAGAAGCTAGATGATCTTTTCTACAGCCAAGAAGAGAGACAGGAAAAAGGGTGGGTGGGGGGGGGAAAGGCAGAAGAGAAACTAAAGCCAAATAAATAAAAAGAATTTAACATTTTAAAAGTGATGGTAGTGACATACCAAGAAAACCCAAACAAAAGGCACTCCAGTATATTAAAAATTAAGCTGTCTGAGAGGAAGTCAGGGTTACACAAGCACTCTCCCCATCAGCATGAGCATGCCTATCAAAGGGCAGCTGGCGGGGAGTGAGAGGTCTCTGGTTTGAGTGCTCAGGGTATGAATATTTAGCACAAAGGTATACATAGGCAAGGGTTTTGATATGAAATCAATGGTTATGAACTTGTTCAGATTGATTCAGGTGCCCACATAAACAAATGTTTGTACACGTCTCACACTACAGATTGAGTGTAACTGTGCTGGACTGTGTATGTACTAGAGGCTGGGCAGTACTGCAGGTTTTGGCACCTGTTCATAACTCCAGTTATCAAAATACATTACTAGAAACACAAATACTTGTATCCAGGGAAGTCTTCAAAACCTCCAAGAGTTGAGACTGTAGTCTGGGCAATCTCTGCTACTGCCTGACCATCCTTGTAAAGAAAAAGTTCTTCCTTCTATCCAGTCTTACACCCTGCCTTGTTTCAGCTGGTACCTGTCCACTTTCACCCTGCCAGCATCCATGGCAAAAGAGCACGGGCCACGTAAGTCCCTGAGGGCTTTCACAGAAAGCCTCTTAGCTCTTTCCCTATTATACGATAAACCAGGAAGCTATATGAACACTTGCAGAGTTGAGATACGCACCTTGTCAACAGGAGAGCCTAGGCTAAGAAACTGAAACCCATTCTCATTCAGTAGCAAACTAAGTTACATCGCAAGCAAGTACAATTAAATATTTATTTCCACTTTGTAAATGCGTGCTAACTAGTACTTCAAAGATCCATTAAAATACATCACAAAGCAGTATGCAGAAATTTCTTATATTTTCTGATTTTGGCTGTGCAATTTTGTGGTTTCAATAATTAATTCTAAAAGACACAGCAACTATATATACAATGAGCTGAGGGAGCACCCAAGGTATAACAAGCCAACACTTAGTATATGCAAAAAGTGGGAAATGTTACAATATAAAAATTTTTGCCTCATGACCCAAGCCCAAACCAGAACAAACAAAATGAATGTAAAGAAGAGCAAAAACCCCTACATGGTCAGAATCCAGTTTGCTTTTTCTATAGCCTCATCAGTTGCAAGTAGTCATGACCAGAGAGCTGTTTCCCTTCTGCAAGTTCCTGGTGCTTATCATGCTTACTTTAACTGATTATCTTCTACTGTCCGAAGTAAGACATAACTATCTCCTGAGACAATTTTTAACCCAAACTTTGCCAATAAGTGGGGTTAAGGTTTCTCCAGTGTAGTGGAGATTTGTGTACTTTATCTCATTCAAAGTGTTCACAATTTCCAATCAATGCTAGAACTGGCTGTGGCAGGTACCTTTTTTTCTTTTTTTTCCTTTTTTTTTTTTTTTTTTTTAAACTCTTATTTAATCCATAAGTATCATGATATGGAAGTCAGAGACTTCTAGAAAAATGTGTGGAAATTTTCATCAAGGACAATCAATTCCACCCCACAGGAAAGGTGAACTAGAGCTTGTTTCACCATTGTAAAATTATTTCTTTTTTTCTGTCTAGAATACTATATGCAATAATTCTTATAGAAAGAAAATTCAAAAGTACTCTTCTAAATGCAAAAGACCACGAGACTTAGATTTTACAGGCTCAGAATTAATCTCTACCTCCTCATTCTCAGATACCTGGCATATTCCTATTCTATCATATTTAACACACTCCTGTATTTATAGCTTTGGATGATGAATTTAATGACTGTATACAGCTATTTCATATTGATTTATCTCCTGCTGATAGCAGAACTGTTGATCAATACTTGGGAAAGAGAATTTTCATTTAGGGGCTTGGATGCAGCCGCATTCCCCTCTCTTTTTAGAGGTACAGCACCTATCTCTTTTTGAAACCAAAGTACACAGCTTTGTATTCTTTTTTTGTTTGGTATATTTAAGGTAGGTATATATGGCATGTCCACATAATTACTAAGGTTAAAGTCACAAGTAAATAGTCAGTGTCCATTCTTCCCCGCCCCCATCACATGTCACTTGACGATTATGTTCCTACTTGTAATTTCTCAGCCCTCCTTTATGAAAATCCTGAAGAATTTTTAAAATTTGAAATGTTAATTAGATAGGAACATTGTTTTCATTCACTAGCATGAGGAAGCTTTACTAAGAAACCTAAACTATGTGATTTCACTACAAACTGAAAATTCATCCCCTCTGATTTGCAAACCATTGGTTATTGAACATTTCACATCAAATCAGAGTAAAAATGCATTACTTCCATATGCTTATAAGCAGTAAGACGACAGACTCGTTTTCAGTGATAAGATGCTGGGAATGGGAACGTACAGAATGCAAACACAAGCAAAATACTTGAAAGTTCTGAATACTTGTTAAATAAAACTACATCACCTCATACATCTCAGAATAAGCCATTTACTAAGTAGCCTGATGTGCTTATATTAGGATAAAAGGTTAAAAAATCCACATATAAGTGGAGTACAACATCAAGATTACATAAGCATAGCTTAATTTTTATATTAAAAAATGTAATAAATAATTGCACTCATTAATGTTTTTAAAAAATATAAACAAACTTTTCTTATAAGGGTGTAATAAATCATGAGACATGGCTAAAAGACTTTTAAGATTGCTTCTTTCAAAATGCAGTATATCAACTGCTTAAAAAGATGTAAGATTCCTAGAAAATGCTGGAACACTGCAATTGAGAAACTGCAGTTCTAAGAGCTTGTAAAAATACTTTTCTATCTAAAAGCTTTGGTAAGCCTATCAGTCAGCTAAACAGCATCAAAAGAAATAGTCACCAGTCAGCATGTCTTCAAAAAACAAAGGCAATGTTTGGGGCTATTGTTTCAGGGTAAACCTAGAGAAGAAGGACTTAGAATAAAGGTCACTTACCTGACTTGTATCACTACTGCTCCAAGTTTCCTTAAATGTTTTCTTCTTCAGCATATGTCACTAGCTTTTATAAATGCCATATGTTTAATGAAAACTTCACTCTTCCTACTGCCCTGCTTGCTTACGTTCTTACATTGGCTTTGCGCTGGTGAGTTGTTAAATTCAGTGACCTAAACTAAGAATTTCTTGATTCACTCTAGAGCAGAGAAAATTAAAAGGACATCTCCAGGAATACTACTATGAAAAAAATCACAAAAAATAGTGGACATAAGAATCTAACAGATTATGCCAGAAAAATACAGAGCAGTGTCTAATTTTGAGTCTTTATGACTCAGTTTATCACTGCACATGAGAAAAGCAGACCACATTTGCACACAATATTTTATATTGACTATTTAATTGTCAAGCATGTATTTATAAAGTCCACAAATAGCACCAATTTTGGAGGAATGGTGAGCACTTTGAAGGACAGGATTGTAGTTCAGAACTTTCTTGATAAATTGAAGATACAGTCAAGATGAAATTCAGTAAGACAAATATAAAGCTCTACACTTAGGAGGACAAGTGCATAGAAAATGAGGAATCATGATGTAGGCAACAGTACATGCAGGAAAGGATTTAGGACTTTATCGTGGACCTCCTGTACAACACTGAGATGCTCCTGCAATAAAGGCAAGTCGCATAGGCTTAGAGGATTCTGCATGAAGAAAAGAGAAGCAATTATGATACTCCAAAGGATTATTGTATCTAAATTCTATATGATTTTATGCTGAAGGTTCAGATTGACTATTGTGTACAATTCTGGGGAATATAAATAAGACTGGACTCTCACTGGAGTGCAGAAATGACAAAACTGAAAAAGATGTCCTACAATGAAAATATGGAAATTTTAATAAGAAACAGGTAGAGAGCATGTGGAATTGGAGAGAGAATAGGGGAGAGTTCAGAATAACTGTCTCATAAAATATCCAGAAAATTCTTAATTTAGAAAGATAATCTGATAAGAGACAAATTTAACCACTATTAGTGAAGACTCAGTTTAGACATTAGTAAAAACCTCTATAAATTTTTCCTTAAATTTTCTATAAAATATATTGAAGTGTTTGACCAGGCCACCTGGAGAGATGAACTTTTTGTTGTTTTTTAATACCTCTTCAAAACAATCCAGAAAATATCCACCAAGGATTTCCTTAGAATATTTATTCTTCCTCAGAGAATGAGGAAGATAGATGAGATTCAGCACTAAATTTCTATTATTCTACATTATTTACCAGACTAAATCTATTTTATTGCATACATATCTTGATTAAAATGGCCTGTATAGATACGGTTCTATAGTCAATCAGTGCTTGATTGTTGCCCTTGAGCATAATTTGCCTTCAAACAATTTGCAGACTGTTGCTAAACATTGCAAAAGAGAAAGATCAGCAGACTGCAAGACGGCAGTTGGGAATGGCTTGTGTAAATAGGCCAATGGGACATGACATCAAAGCTCTCAAAGTGCCACATCGCACCCCGATTGTACAATTACCACTGGCATAAGTAAGAGCCATATTCTTATATCCCCAAACTTCTGTGACTAAATTTTGCATCTCTAATTCCCCAACCATATTTAATGTAGCTATTTAACATATGTTTGCATGTTGGTGGAAGACAATGTGATTTGTCTATTTGAAAGCCAAATTGTGCCCTGGGTGTGCTACAAGGACAAAGAAAAAGAAGTTTGGCTGCATTAAATAAACAGTAGTAAAATCAGATTTTAAAGTCTCCATTTTCTCAGAGGAAAACAGATTTTGAATGGTGGAATCCAAACTACACTTCTCTAAAGGTCTCTACTCCATGGCAAGTATAAAGGTAACCAAAAAACATACAGGAAAAAAATACCTGTCCAACCAAGAATTTTAACAGCTGAGGTATTTATAGGAACAAGACACTGCAGCTTAATGATTAATGAAGATTGACCGTACCTGCTGACTTGCAGAGTCAGACAAGAGTAAATGAGCCATAAGGAGGTTGTAAAAGGCAGAGCCAAAGCTCCTGCAGGGCGAACTCATAGCAGCCACTTACTCTGCGTTCATCCTTTGCATTGGGCTGCAGCACTCAACCTGCTGCAGCATGACTGGGATCACCGAAAATAGTGTTTTTCCAGCCTGAGTGTACCATGTCCATACTGGTCGCTGAGATGTTAGTCCTTATTTAACACCTTGTTACTCTAGCACACGCCCCTCTACAGTACTTTGAGGAACTACACCTGTTGATTTATTTAACACTCAATAGCTGTGCAAAACAGAAGCCACAGCCCCAGTGGGATCTTGACCTGAGTACAGTGTGGATTCAGCTTTTCCCCATGAAAGACATTGCAACCATATTTCATGATTTCAAAGTGGCACTCACAGGGTTGAAAAGATGGTGGTTTACAGTCCCTGAGGCATGGGGGAAAAGCATATGTCTTACTTGGTTAACTTTCATTTCTTTCTATCCTGGTTGTACTGCAAAGTCTTACTGGCATGAATGAAGCACTTCGGTTCATGCGGTGCATTCATGTGATTTGACTATTATTTGAACAGTAAATACGTCTCCTCACAGAGGCAGAGGCTTATACCACTAGTCCAGAAGTAGCATTTATTCTCTCACCACTGTTAATGAATTTTCACTAAGTTCTGTTCCACCAGGTAATTCACTGAGTAACATATTTTCCATCTGAGCACAGAAAATACCTAACTGTGAGTGGCATGCAAGTTATAGTACACAGTTCTTTCTTACTTTGCACAGCTGTTTAGACACCATTAGGATCTTCACATTATATTACAAACACAGTGCAAACCCTTGAACTAAACGTATTTTTTTCTTCCTCTAGTTACTAGCATGATACAAGAGACATTGGTATTCATCACTGTAAGCATTCTTTGGATGCTTAAATAAGAGACTTAAATCTGTATCAACACAAGCAGGACTGGCAGGTGCTCTGAATGAACTTCAGTTAATTGTGCTAGTGTGGGATGAGCACAGTGAGTACTGTTTGTGCCACAGAAATACATATTTAGTTATGCATAAAATTTGAAACTCTCATCTGCCAGTTAGAATACTGATTTCAGATTGCAATCCATACAATAAAGGTAATTAAACAATCTTCCCTCCACTGAGATCCACTGGAGTCTTTTTTTGATCTATATAGAATTTCCATTTGCATCCCACTCTGCTGACTTCAAAACTCCTCTGTACTTCAGCAAAGCTTAGTGAGTTTCTCACTATGAGTTAGACATGCACCTGGCCACAAAGGCAAAGTGCAGGCCAAGTCTTTCCCATTAACCATGGCTATAGAGACATTAACAACTGAAATACAGAAATGAATGGTGAGAAGTTTCTTTTAAAAAAGATGAAGCATCACCATTTCTACTTCTTAACATTAGCTGATGCCTTAATGGTAGTTTATTAAAAAAAAAAAAAGTAAGAAAAAAAACAACAAACCACAAACTGTTCATATTAAACAGATTTCTCCCAAATAACATTAGGAAATTGTTTAAGGAAGATGGAGTTATTCCAACATCAAATAAATTCTCACTTATTCTAGATTTTCTTACAAAACGTATGAAAACCAGAAAAAGGTCTCTAGGCAAACTCCGTAGGAAAACAGGACCAATACACATTGAGTTTGCATATCATATTTGTTACATACAAAAAACAGAAGATGCTTCAGGAAAGAGATACTATGATTAAAATTATTTCTGTCTCCTTATAGATCAAAAAAATTAGAACTTTTGAGTGATTCCCTTGAAAACATAGAAATGCTTCCTTGAGGCATAGAAATGCTTCCCTTCTATCTATAAATCAGTATTAAAATTAGTATCAATATTATTACCCATCCTGTAAATTACAATCAATATCATTCAACAATATAGCTCAGTTTGGAAATTCAAATAGCAAACAATACTTCATCTGACAATCAACAAACCTTCATACATTCTACCTACTTGCATAAATATGATGTGTATTCTCAGTTTCCAGAATTCCTTTCATGCAATGTGATCTTGAAATAGCTGAAAATACTATTTTGTGAATCATCGCTCTGGATTCTAATCCTTCTAATAATGATAAACAACATTTCATCCCACTGAATGTGTTTGTTAAGTAAAGTACTACTGAGCACCGGTAAAACAGCAGAATCTAATTTATGACTGATAAAACAGTCATTACAGCTGTGGCAAACACACTTCTCAGAGCCATAATCTACATCTGAATGGAAAAAATATCTAGGCAAATAAATCCAAAAAGCAAAATGTTAATAAAACAATTTTCATATTCACTTTTGATAACAAATTCAGGTGTCCTAGGCTCTAGTTCAAATAATTGATGCTTGTGTTTGACTGTAAAAAGGTAGGAAGGCAAGCTGAAGTCAAGGTACAAAAGCCTTGACCCTTGAAGAGGTTGCATGGAATATAAAATGTGCTATGTTGTTCTCACGTCAACATCCACAAATATTTATCCTTACTTAAGCATAGTCTACGTTCTGCTGTGCAAATAACGTCTCTCTGAGCCAGGCATACAGAGAGGAAGAAGACACCTAGGGAAAGTTCTCTCACCTGAAAAGTTCCTGCATGATCGTCTTCTTTGTCACCTTCTTTTCCTTCCTTGAGAGCGATCAATGTGAATCCTCGAAAGTAAGCAGGAGTGGCAGCAGAAAGCGTCACTGAGATATAATAGAGAAATAATGAAAATATAATTTTAACTGTGAAATCAGCCACTTGTATATCATTGCACAGATCAGCTTGAAAGGTGTATGTTTATAGCTGATATTAACAAAAGTTAGAGCACTAACAACATGGAGCAGAGCCAGCCACAATACCAAAACTTTCACTCCAAGTTTTCACATAAACTGGAAAACACTGGCATGATATGAAATACCTCAACTATTTTTCTCCGCACACACCTCCCTTTTTTTTTTTTTTTTTTTTTTTTCCAGATTGCTAATCTGCTCAGACCTAGAGGAGGGTTGCTTTGGTGGTGGTGGTGATTTAGGGGTGAGGACACACATGTTTATTTGGGTTTTTTTTCTTTGGCATTTTTGTGATTTTTCTTTTTTATTTATTTATTTATTTATTTTATTTTTAAATGTGAGGGAACATCTTCTGAATATTTGGCTTCAGCTTTTGTCCTGGTCTGAGCATAGACAAGGATCGAGGCATATCGGTACACAGAAAGTTTCTTTAACTGTAAAGCAAGATGACCATACTGCCTGCCCCAGCTCAGCTCCCCTCACCACAGTACTCTAGCTGATGGCAATGGTTGCTGTAAAACTATACTTTCTCTCCCCTAACCTCAGGGCAGAACAGGACACAAAGTTAAACTCATGGCTAAAGCAGACCTCTTAAGATTGTGCTGCCAGCTCTGACCGCCGAAGCATCCTACACATCAGCAAAACACCCTTCTTCACAAACCAGTCCTGACCAGGAAGGTGTCATTGGATCCACCAGCAGAGAATAATTCCTGTAATGCTGACTAATTTGTTTTTGCCATGCTCAGCATCAGGATTACATCCCTCATTTTCTGCTACTGTGGGATACCTTTGTATGATTTTTCTCTTTGCCATCACCAGTACCTAAGCACCACCCAGCAACACCTGAGTTACAGTCAGCTGTGGCTCTTCTGAACACTGTCAGAAAGACCGAACGAGGCAGAGCTTTGAGGCGGGACTTTTGGGGGAGTTTTAAAATTACTGAATCCTTTTCAACACCTTTTAAGAATCCTTTTCTGAAACAGAGGTAGATTTCAGGGAAAAATTATTTTTTAATTAAAGGAAAAGAGACAGAAAACTGGACTACTAATACTTTTAAGTAGCTTTTACTTCAAGCATAACTCAGGCAGCATTGCTTGTAGTACATTATTGTCACACTCTCAAACTCTGAAGGGCACAATAAAAACTGAAGACCACCCAGAGTTTTTGTGAGCAAACTGCAGCTACCAACGCTGCTTCATAGAGGAGTATTCACAAGAGACTCCTTCTCACACAAATAGGCTGCGAGGGGTTGAAACACATTACTGAAAATGACAGATTGCCCCTAAAAGATATGGATTTCAAAATATGTCCAGAGTTAATTTGGAACATATGGAGAGCTTTTTGATCTAGAAATCCAATAGTAGAAAAATATAAAATATGATATTTGAAGATTTCTAGCATTATGCAGCTATATTTGGGTCTAAAACACATGGTGTTTGTACAAATAAATAATTGTTCTTATTATATGTGAAAAAAAGAAGGATTGGAGAGACACACAAAAGGTTAAAAATTGAAATGAGACTGTCATGGTTAGACCTGTACACCTGCAAACACCTGTGCAAATATGACATAGTGATGGCCATAATAGCAAGTCCCCCAACTCTCAAGATTTTCAGCACACTTTTCATTCCATGGAACCTTATTATGAGGTTAAACCTCATCAGTTTTGAGAAGAAAGTTTCACATCTTATATACAGGAACTGAATAGTAGCATAATAGCATTAAAATTTCTCATTACATTTCTAAGTATTGCTCCAATTCGTTAATTCATTATCTGCCCAATAATTAGTAGTATTAGCCCCATTTTGAAAACTTTGGCAGTTATATCTACATGAAAATCCACAGCCAGCCTCTCCGTTGCAGTAATTGAGAAAAGCACACTGCTGAATTCAAGGATGAACACATTACACTTGCTTGAACACTGATTCTTAGAAATTAATTGCCATAAAGGTCTTTTACATGCAACAATTTTTTCCATATATTATATGTAATTCAAAAGTCTGAATCACTATGAGTAAAAGGTTACACTAGGAATACTTAAATACTTATGCAAGCAAACTGAGAATCCAGCTGTGAATTGACTCAACAGTTTTCACCATTTTCCTCATATATTTGCAGATCAAACCAAACAGTTTTCCAAATTCTAAACAAAACACCTACCTATAAAATAGAGAACATCTGAAATACTACAACAGCCATCAGCAAGGGGGGGGAAGAAAAAAAAAAAAGGTAATTCCAAAGCCTGACTCATAGTTTTTGAATGCTTGGGGTTAGCAATACTCATGCTGTGGTTGCACAGTCATTTTAACCCAGAATAAATCTGCGCGTCCTCCAACAGGAGCGATCCTGCCCTCCCCCACCCCGCGCTGCTCCTACAGCAGCCACAGCCATGCAGCTGTGCTGTCAGCTGAACCAGGGAACACATCCAGCTGAAAAGTAAAACAAACCAGAAAACCCCAACCAGAGTTCAGCTGGGTCCAGTCCCTGAGCAGCTGCACCGTGCAGCCTCAGGAGCGCTTCTGCCAGTGGCAGGGACACCCAGATACAAGCGAGGGGCTGGGAGGGTGACGACCCGCAGAGTGGACTCGTGGGATTTTAGCATCCGTGCAACCTCAGCTCCAGGATACCAAGATGAATGTGTGCTTTGGTCACCCCTGAGCTAGGCCAGAACAAACATTAATGCCTGAGCTGAAACGATTTCTGTCAGTTCTCTGAACTACCCAGTGCACTAAGATAACACCACTGTGCAAGGCTTTATTTGAAGCACTCCTAAACACAGAGCCTTGTTACGGTGATGGTTCTGTAGTCACTGGCTCTGGACTGATTGTTTCGGAACGGAAGAAGGAGGCTTGGCATTGCACAGGCAGCAGTGGGAAGCTGTCAAACTACATCTGGTTTTCGCAAGAGACAGCAGCTCCTGATTGCGTAAGAGTCGAGAGTTCTCCTTCTTGGGCTAAACTGTGCCAATTTAAAGAACATCCAAGTATTGCTCACACCACGATCAAGTTAATTAACGTTCATTGAACAATATGAACTTCCTGTAGAGATCAGTTAAATCTCAAAGTTAAGGATTTTACTTTAAAAGGAAGATTACATATCAACAGTTACTTTTGTCTGTTTCCATCCCCTCTGGCAAATCTCTAATTACATTACCTTACAAGTTGCACTTTGGCACACACCTTCAACGCACTTCTCCTTCCCCAGCATCCCCAGCTAAAGGTGGGGTGATCAAAGCAATTCTTCCTTTGGTTTCAGGCAGGAAACCTGACTTTCCACATCCTACACTACAGCACATCCTGCGTTGTACCTTGCACAAGTACCGACAAATACACTTTTAATATTTACTTTTATCTGTATTTTGTGAAATTGGAGAATCACTAAAATATTTACAGAATGAGGGTTTATTTGTAACGTGTAGAAAAGAGTTTGCATGTTCGGGGAAGAAAGAAATGGAAAGAAAAAGATTCACCGTTCCATAGAAGTCCCCAAACTAATGCAATAGTGTGTGTAACATTAACTGAGCTTGTCCTTGAAAACTAAGATGAACAGACCCACAAGCAGAAATTCCATTAAAAACAGAAACAGCATCCACAGAGAAGGTATATCAAAGGACTATACTAGTCAAATCCCCATTTTCTTCATCAGAATAACAATTTCAAAAACTCACGGAGAAAACTATGTACATTCCCTGCACGTGAAATGGATGTACTACTGCCTTTTTTAGAACCAATTTCATGTATATTTTTTGTAGGATGAAGCTTACCCCATTTTTCATGGAAATCTCATGCAATCATTAATCTAACTGCACACATCAATAAAGCCGGGACTGAGTATTTTCAAGGATCATTACCCCATAACACCATCTAAACTTAAGGCTCATTTGTGGCCTGTGAACGCAATGGGAACTTTGACCTTCAGTGGAAGCTAGAGCAGCTACATCAAGGTCTAACTTAACCAGCAGATGGGAGAGGACCTCGATCCCAGGATGGTGTGCCAACAAACCTGGTACCATGGGAAGACCTGCCCACCACATGCATTTGGCTGCCAGCTCCACAGCGGGTGAGGCAACAGTATTGCAGCCTGAAAGACCAGGCAGATGAAGGCCACTTGAAGGCTATATATAGCATCAAGAGTCCCAAAGAAGATGTTAGAAGTCAGTCATGTCATCTCCCCTGTGGGACACCATGAAGCCTATAGCCATGGTTGCTCTTTTAGATGGCTCATCAGCCCTGCTGCTACCTCACTTTCAATTGTCTGAAACAGAAGAAAATGTCCTTATCTACTGCTGCCAATGTTGCAGACCCAAGGAGGCACGTATTCATTCAAAGAGATTATTCAGGGCTCAGGGTGATTTTCATCTATCACAGCTCCAGAGAGCTGGAAAACCAAGGCTTCCATATACACAGATCCACACAGAATTTCCCCCTAGGGAAAACAGACCCAGGTTGATCTAAAGGTAACTGCAGAAAGCCATAAAAATTTTCCCAAAGCCAAATGGCAGCTGTGAACTGTGGTCTTCTGATTCCCACACCGCAAGAGTACTGCGATGTTTCCTCCAGTAGTTGCAGCTGGGGGGTCTTACATAGGTGTCACATCAACTGATGATCAAGAGAGTTACAAACATAAATGGACGCCTCTATAACATCAGTGTGGTGGAGCATGGTGTTTGTATGTACAGTTAATTCCTGTGTTATCCACCTTGCATAAATACTAGTTTATTCCCGGAGCCCACTAGGGAACGTGCCAAGGATCCAGATTGCATTAAATCAGACAGGGGCCATGGAAACCGGCACATTTGGCTTCAAAGCAATGGAAGTTGTGCAAATCTTCTGCAGTGTTGTACATCTAGTAATTTGCAGATAAAACCCCACAGACCTGCCATAATCCTGCATTTTTTGTCATTACTCTGATTTTCTAACCTTTGTATAAAACAGTAATAAAGTTCCAGTTGTACTGCAGAATTTCCTTTGAAAATGAGCTCTTGAAATTTTCTGTAATGCTGTTAGTTTTAACTATTGCCATAGATAATGTATGTGCTACGGTAACATTTACTTACAGTCTTCTAAACGTTCAGTAAGTGTCCTTAAAAGGACTATCTAGACAAGCTTATATGCCACCTGAATACTTCAATCTTAAATACCAAAAACTTCGGCACATGTTTTTGGTCTGCATTTTAATTTTTTCCTATTAGCTGTAATTTGCTCATTTCCAAGAAGCTACAATATACTAATATGATTTTATTAATTGAGTTCCTAATGCCAAGACCTAGTATCTCCACAAAATTAGTTCTGCTAATTCATCTGGGAGTTTCTTTCCTCCTACATTTCCATGTAATAGAAACTTCTTTGGTAGATGACTGAAAATATCCAATAATGCTTTCACAGAAGTAAATTCCAAAACTTTTTAAGAACTTTCACTTTTGTCACTGTCAAAGAATTCGACACTTTTCTTTATCCTGCTTAGTAGATGTATCAAACTGACATGCAACATGAAATCTTTCAGACTCAAAGTGCTAATCCTAATGTGTGAAACAGTTAATGGATTTGTGGGAAACGTGCATTTCCTCACACCACATTAAAATAAATCAATTCTTGAGAAAAAAAAAATTAATCAAAAATCACGCAGTTACAGGCTGATGCTCAAAACAGGTTAATCACAGCTGTAGATGTATTGTTCAATGTTTAAGAGAACATGATGATTATGCTATGTGCACATTTTTTTTTCTATCTGTACCAAGATTCCCATGTTCATGCAATGGGAAAACATTGCTATTTACACTGAATCTAAGGAAGGTCAGGAGCAACACTTAGAAGAAACTCTCAAAATTTGTTTTCCAAAGTGATGCCTATAAAGTACGTTAGTTATGGTACCTAAAAACGTCCAAATTCTTTTCAAAGTGCTTTTACAATACAAAGTTAACAGTATACTCCAAGAAGGTTTGTTTCCACAGACGTTATATGGTGAGGAAGCAAAAGTGACCAAAAACTGCCTTAGCCTATTAATTAGAAAAATACGCTGAAATGTGCTTTGGAAGTTAATGTCAAGGATTGTATGCAAAACGCTCAGCGGAGAACGAATGCCTCCATCTCTTATTTACAGTGGTCATTAGCACCGTCTCTGCCTCTTTCCTGTTTGAACCATCTGTTCATTTCCCCAGAAAAAAAAAAAAAGGAGGGTGGGATAAACATAAGTGGAAAATGTGGGAAGTTGGCAGTGTGCTGCATCACTGTTTGCCCATATGCTAACTCATTATATTAACATTCATATTTCAGGGCAAGAACAATTAGCTCTGAGTTTCCTCTTCTTCCTGCTGAACGTTAAAGCTTCTCCTATTCACCGTGTTATATTTAAAGGGATAGGAAGAAATCCTGTAGAAGTAGGTAAAGGAGGGAAGACTGTGTGTTTTGTATCACATCAAATCGTGATCTTGTGCTAGCGCTGAGCCGGCAGAGAGGATTCATAAAAGAAAGGAAATTCCTCTTAATACTAAAGTTAACGTTTAGGAGTAAAGGAATACTGTGAAATCCAACTCCCTCTCACTTGTCATGAAAGCATCCCCAATAAAGTAATGCGTGGGAGCACATTACCCTGTCTTAACCCACATAGTCACACACACGCCAGAAGGGATACAGAGATGACAGGCAGACGCGTTATAGTTTCAGAGACACTTGTGCTGACCGTTATCGTTAGTATCGGAAGCAGAGGATGGCTAACTTACCCCGGTAACTGTTTCCAGGCTTGTAAAATTCTGGATCACCCTCCACCCTGAGGCTAAATTCATTATACCCTTCCCTCCTGGTTCCTTGGGCTCGCAGGATCCGACTGCAATATCCCTCGGATTTCGCGGCTTTCTCCAAGGTTTCGTCAGGAAAACCCTTCGCCACCAAGGGGAAAGTCAACGCCAGAAGCCGCAGGGCTAGAGGCTGCAGATGCGCTCCCATCCTCGCCGNAGGGAGGAAAGTCTGATCTTGCCCAGATCCCGAAGTGAAGTGCTGTTTTGTTTCAGAGCGTGTGATTAGCAGCTCGGTAATGTTTATTTAGCCGAGCTGAATTCACAGGGTTTGGTGAAAGAGCGGAGCACGGGGGACGCTGCTGTCTCCCAGACATCCAGCGCAGCGGCGGGGAGAGCTGCTGCCACTCGGGCTAAGCCCACAGACCTGAAATTAATCACCCGCATTCCTGCCCAAGTCTATAGTTACTGTAGGGATAACAAAGCTCAAAGAATTTCCCGACACCCCACCACCCCCCATCTCTCTCCAAACCAACGGACGTGGTAAACATTATCAACTAAATCAGTGCGGATGGACCGAGACAACTGCTTGGTCTCTGCACGCTTGACAAGCAAGGAGCATCGACTGCAGCTTCTCAGGTGTAAGCATCGCCAGCACCACAGAGGAGACAGATGTGCCAGAAACATGAGATTCATTTCTACATCAACCTGCAACTGTGCATATCAGACTTGCAAGCTATGTAAGTGTACAGGCAAGCACATCACGTACACACAACAGCTATGAACACAGTCCACCTAAGTGAACATGGGAGGTCTGCTCTGACACTTGGAAAAATCCAAATGCAAACAGGAGAAAGCAAGGAAGAGCAGGTCTTATTATTTCACCTTTATACAAGGCATATCGAGGCACAATGACACTTATCTAAATCCACAAAAGTTTACAGCAGTGGAAGAAAGGTGAACTTAGACCCCTGGGGTCATTAACACCAGTGTTTTGATCCCCAAATGTTGCTCTTCTCTCCCTCGCTCCACTGCCTTGTAAGTGGAGGAGAAAGTCAGAAAGGTACGTCCTCAATCAGGACCTGAACGCTTTCCGGATGACAGATACACAAGAGGGCACAAAACTCTTTCTAACCACTTTCTCTGGGACAAGACTGTAGGAGACTGGTGAATACAACTGTATTTAAGCACAACTTCCAAGGAAGTATCAGAAATAGCAAGCAGCTTGAAATCCTCCTGGTACCTACTAAGGCATTTTCTAGTATCAGATTTGCAAGTTTTGGGGTTCCAAACTTACCTTTGGAAGTTGTTTAGCAACAACCTAGTACTGTGTGTCAAATAAAGGTGTTTCTTCATCAAGGTCTCTGGGAGGATGCTGAGGTTTTATTTTTTATTGCAAACATGGAGTTATTGATAATGTCCATCCATATACTTGCAAAGAGGTGGCAGTCAAAGCTTTTGTAACCACATTGAATGGCAGCATCCAATTCTGAAGCACGTGCCCTCTTAGGCACCTGCAGCAGCGGCCATGGTACCATCTACGTTGCTTCTGCCAGATGACTTGGAAAGTCAGGCTGACTAGGATTTCCACTGCTGAGAAAAATGTTCGACTATGGGAGGATAAATGGTCCTTCCAGCACAAGCAGCTTTTTCTGTTCCTCTCACTCTGCTGAACGAGGCAGAAAGACTGATCCTGACTTCCCAGGGTAATCTACTAGGTCATCTGCCTTCACTCAGTCCTCTCCCTTCACTGTTCCCCTCCCATCCAACCTGCCAGTACGAGGGCAACTTAACCCATCCTCTTTAGGGCAACAATATTTAGTCTGCTTTTGCTACTGAAACTTTGAGTTGGCTTGGTTATGCAGGATATTTAGTTGCAAGCTTCCAAAGACTCACATTCATTTAGGTAATTAAGTGACTACAGTTCAGCAGTGTCATAGACTCTTGTGGATCATTTGACTGCTATGTTCAGCTCATTCATTTTATGAGAACAAGGTTCACTTTATCCAGATTCTTCAGTCAAATTTATCAGTGAAGAAAAGCAAACTAATACGCAACTGAAAATGACAAGACCATATTGGTATAAGATGCCTGTGAATTTGCTTCATTCTCCATACTTGACTTCTCATTTCTTTCACTGAGATTGATTGAAAAGCAATTACCTGACTGAAGCATTCACCGCAGGAACCGCACACGCTTCTGCACAATCTGCCTTTGTTCTGAGCTAGAGTTCTGGGTTCTAACAATGCTCCTTGGAGGATTTCAAGTCCTCGTCACAATTTTTTGTTTCTTATATGGTACCAAACTAATTAAAAGTTAACTAATTCATCAGCATCTATTGACTCTAAACTTAAAATAGATCCTCTCTCTCTTACTTTTTTATCCCTCAATTGGCCTGGCCTGTTACTTATAGTTTCTTTTTCATTTAAAAGCTAAAGTATTGGAAAGTTTCCTAGAAAGGTATAATACAGTGTCTTGTACAAAGTGAATGCTTCAACTTAGCAACTGATACAGATAAATTAACTTGCACTGCCTACAGCCATGAAATGAGTAATTTGTCGTAGAGACGGTTTAGAATATGGGCAATGTCATTAAGCATGGGCATCCTCAGGGTTTTCTATTTGTTCTACTAATTAGTGTGTGTTTGCCTAAAGCATCCAGCATGATGTATCAGTCAAAGACGCATGCAAACTGATGAATCCAACCATCCATGGCAAATTTAACAGAGAAAGCTTCGTATCTTAGAGACTGCAGCGCTGCTTTTGTTTGTGTACTTTCTGGGATGAATAAAGTTGCTGTCCATGACTATTAGGCATAGCAATCATTGCTGGGGTAATATTGCATTTGACAGAGCTGTGATGGTTGGAGGAAACTCTCTCCCCCCTCCTCACCCCCCCAAAGTGAATGCTTTTGCTTGTTAGGAAAACCCACAAGGTCTGTGGTCTTTCTTACTTTTTGGTTTTCCAATAAGGAGCTCATTTGTAAATAGCATTTTAGAAGACTGCATTACTGCAGAATATCTCTCTGTTGACTGCAAGATATCTTAGGTGGTGGTTTAAAATTTTTCTGTCCTTCTGCTTCTATGATTGCAAATAGCTATTTGAAGTCTTGGGAATTACGTACAAGGCGACACGTGCAATGCAATGCTTTGCTATGCAATACATGATTTTAAGGCCTCTAGCCCTCAAAGTAGACCAGTGCCTCAGGTAATGTCTAAACTGATTACAAGATTATTAGACCCCTTAGAGTCAGTTCACAGAGCAGAGGCCAACAAAACTAACCAGTAAGAAACATCAAGGTGACAGGTGCCCTGAATCTCATGGCCATTAGGTGCTTGATAACTTTACCAGGCTGTAGAATTCACCTTCCCAAACCCAGGAGCTGGAAGCTGAAGCCCAGCTTTAATACATTATATAAATAAATATAGTAATAACAACAACAGAGGAATACGTCTCTTTCTTCAAAAGATGAATGGCAAGAATGATGCCTACTCTTTAACATAAGAGCTGGTGATTAAAGGATGTCAGAGACATGTGTTTCAATTCCTTGTTTGGTTTGCAAGTGTTCAAATCATCATCTCTCACTTCTCAGGAAGCTTCTAACCTTGATGCTCTAAGTTTTCTGGAAGCACTCTCAGTCCCTCATGGAAGTGTTAGAACTCTAAAGCTGAGCTGAAGCTCTAATGAAGAGAAAGAAAAAGTGAGGGTACTCTATCAATTTGGATGATTTTTTTGGAGACTGAAATCTATGGTGCCTTTTCTTTCTCAGAAGACATTGATTGTATTGGCATCAATAGCTATTCAGTGTTCAGGTAATCACCTACCTTTGGAAGCTTGTAGTAAGTGCATTCTGAATACCACTACCAAATTAAGACACATAGGTTGGGGAAAGCCCCCAAAAGATCTTTTCCTCATGAGCTAAACGTTTAGTTGCTTATCACTGCCAAGACAGAGGATACTGCTGTTCGGGCAAAGGAAGAGTGCATCGGATGGCTGGCAAATAACACTGCAAAACAATCTGCAATAAAACCTTTGGTGATTGGGAGTGTAACGAGGGAATCTGAAGGTTGCACTTTCAAATATGCCTATCCCATTTTTAGACCTTTATGTCTTACTATAGATCTAGCTATTAGTCTAATTTGCATTTTGATCTCCTTTCTCTCACACACACACACCCCCCCAGCAGTCACAGTCAGTTTTTCTTAACCAAGATAACTTCCTCTATTGATTTAGAAGGAATAATAATCCCATTGCTACTAAATTTCCCCTTTATCTACAGTAAGAATAAGGCTTTTCTAATGCCAATTGGTCTATGCTGTCTTTGAAGTCTGTTTAGAAAAAGATCTGGAGATATCTGTTCTCCTATTAAGGGCTTTGGAGAGTCTTAGGATTATTTCTTATGGCTCTAGCACTGTTTTCAACTTGCTTTCTCTTAGGAAGCTAAGTAGTGAAGAGTAATGACAGTAAATGTTTGCAGAGGTCTGTTCACCATTTATACTACTGTCAGTCAATACAATGCATCTCCAATATTAAACTTCCCAGTAGCTCAGTTACATTTGCCTGTTCAGTCATGCATGTCTTCAGCATATTTTTACACTGTCAATACAGGGAGTTTTTATTTCCAATACATTTTATAGAAATATTTCGTTCCTGACATGATGAGAATAGCAACATACGTATTAGAGAAACTGCAATGCTGAGAGAAACAGAGGGAGAGAGAAAATCTCTGTTAAAGTTCCTTTGGGCTTAACTAGGGCAAAAACTGAATGAAGCTGGAGAACCATGGGACAAGATGTATGCGTGAAACAGCACAGAGGCTGCGAAAGATGTAGAAAAGCCTTGCCGGCACCCTGGGTAACACAGGCAGAATGGGATTTAAACTAAGGCTGCTCTTGAATGGATCTTTCAAGATCACATGTTGACAGAAACTCATCTTCCACATTCAGTCTATTCTAGGGAGGAGGTTCACTAAGGAAAGACCCAGGCTTCTTGGAGTATTTAAACTCAGGATTCCTTTCAATACCAGAGAGTAAATGTGTTCTTAAAAAAATCACTCCCTTTATCCCACGCAATGACTCAGGAGTTATCTTGGGAATCCCTGAAAACTCCCAAGACTAGATTAAATACAACCAGTTTCTCCAAGCCCAGCATGAGGCTTCAGTTACCCTTAAGGAAATTCATTGCCACAAACTCTGAGCACCAGCAATTGCATCTCCTCCAATTACACCTGATTGTCTCCCTCACCAGTTCCTGCCTTTAAGAACTTCCCAGTTTCCATGGTGGTGGTGGAGGGGACATGTTCCCTGTTGCTCCTCTCTAGCGCTTGTGCCAGCCCCCCTGCTGCATGTGTCTCAGGTGCCCACCACTGCTGCCTTGCCATATTCCCACCACCACATGTCCGTGGTCACCTTGGCCATAACATTTTATCACAGAGTAGAAGTTTATCTCTAAAAAAAAACCAAAAAAAACCCCCACAAACCAAAAAAAATCCCACAAACCAAAAAAAAACCAAACCTAAGGTCTTCTACACTCCTTCCAAATTAAACAACACAACAATAAGTCTACAAGGGCTTGTGTTAATTCAATTCAGTTTTGCATACAGATTAACTCCCTTTTTTACCAATTCCCAGCCTGGACATTTTTCCAGGAAGAACACAAAAGACATTTGGTATGGTCAAAGAAAATGATTAGTTTATATCTGGACAAAACATTTATAAAAACATACCAGTTTTATATATAACTATTATTTATTCAATCCATCTCTTTTTTTTAAAAAAAAGCATTTTTATAGCAATATAGTAAAGCTTCAATCAAGTCTGATAAGAATAGGACTTAACTACATAAACACTTCCCCAGATTACAGTAGCAATTAAATCTTATATGTGGAAAGAAAATGCTCCTTGTGAAGCCACACAGCCTATGAACACAAAAGACCCAAACCCAAGAATTACATCATTCTCAAAGAAAACAAACACACACACACCCAAAATCCAAAACCAACAACAAACCCCAGCCAAACAGTGGAAGGATGAAAAATTCTTTGGGATTTCTGGCACTGACTATGAAATCAAGACAGAAGAAAACATAAATATAAGGGTATGCCATCAGTGAACCCACTGACACATTTGCACACCAGGACCATAATCAAGCATGCTGATGTTTGCAAAACAGAATCATCTCCCAAAGCAAGCTTTTTACAATAACCTCCTGCTATGTGTTAAGAATTTATTTTGCCCGTGTTCTCCTGTTGGATTCAGCAGCCCTTCTTCCTATTAAGAAAATATATTTACTGTAACATGTTGGACTGATGCATCTTTTTTCATATATCATTGGATGGCAGGTTTATTTGAACCTCAGATTGTCAGCTGCAGCACTTCTGTAGTTTACAGACAGTTGACATTTCCATTACAAGACCCATTATCCCCAGGAATCTAAATCAGCTACTTTTATCTTCAATCCAATGCAAATTCAATATTTGGAAGTACAATGAATTCTAAGGGAAGGGTGTGCAGTGGTGTGTGTATGTTCATCTGACATCAGCAACATACTACGGGGGAGAGAGCTTGGCCAAGTTGAAGTGCAGGACTAACAAGAGACTTGCATTTCAGAATTCATTCTGCCACTGAACAGCGGGGCTGAATCTGAGCTCACAATGTCTCTCTGTAGCCAGTTCCCTATCAGGCAGAACAGCAGAAAAGCTTTGTAAAGCACTGAGATCTACAGATGAAAAAAATAACCTAAGAATAGCTAATATCTATGTATTATTAGTGCATGCAATGGTTAAAGCTCTATGAGCATTAGAACATGGTTTCAGAGCAGGTTTTGGGAACTGAAACTTTTAGAAAGTTTTCTTTCTGTGTATTTGTGGAATTCACAGTTATACCAAGTAGTGCTAGATATTCATGTGGGTCACTAGGAGCACAGATGTGGAATAGTCAGTCACTATTCACAGAATCTCTGCAGAGACATTCTGCAGTTGGGGATATCAGAAAAAAAAAAAAAAATCCAAGAGTTCTCCAACAAAGTTTCTTAAATCTCAGATTTCCAGTTCAAATATTAAGGGAGCTTTGGGAAATCTTTCAAACATTTACAGACCCATTTCTTTTTCACATCAAAGAAAGTTTTGTGGCTGCAATTTAGAAAGGAATCTAAACTATCTGACAGCAAACAAGTAAAAAAATACATGTATAAAAAAACCCTTTCAAATGTGTATATTCATATGCATAGGAAAAAAAAAAAAATCACAAGGGGACACCATGCCTCACCATGATCTTCACCAAGGGCTGCAGGGGAATTTCTGCTCTGGCCCCTGGAGCACCTCCTCCTCCACTGATCTTTGTGTCTGCAGAGTTGTTCCTCTCATATTCTCACTCCTCTCTCCTGGTGTTTTTCCTGCCCCTTCTTAACTCTGTTATCCCAGAGGCGCTACCACTGTGGCTGATGGGCTCAGCCTTGGCCAGCAGCAGGTCCATCTTGGAGCAAGCTGGCATTGGCTCTGTCAGACACAGGGGAAGCTTCTGACATCTTGTCACAGAAGCCACCCTTGTAGACCCCTGCTACCAAAACCTTGCCATACAAACCCAATACAAGATCAAACAGGCAAAGGTGCTATGCTAATGACATACTCTTGTTTGTGAGTTCTGTGGACACATCATCTTATTTTGTCATCAGAATATGAGGTTAAAATTGCAATCTGGTAATGCAAAACAGAGTTTGTGGGAGGAGGAAGTATCTTTTCCCAGGCCAGCTGATATAGCTGGGGGAAAAAAATAAAATAAAAAAATAAAAACAAACAACAAAACCCAACCAAAACCAGGCTTTGAAACACACCAGCCCTTCTTACAGGTCTGATAAAGAGCTATTTTACAAAGCTAATCTCTAATCTCTCCAAAGAGATTCACCCAGTGTACTGGGAGAGAATGTCACTTTCTTCAAAACGCAATTCATTAGTAACTACAAGCCCAATGATGGCTGGCATTTTTCTGTCATTATTTTGCACTGCCACATGTGAAAATCAAGAGTAGATCACAAGTGTCCAAAAATATTGATTTTATACCCATAACTTTTTTCTATGTATACAACAAAAAAACCCACTTCTGCTGTTAGTAAAACATACCTTTTGAAAATGTACATTATTCAGTATTGCTAAAAATAACGTACATTATTCAGTATTGCTAAAAATAACTCGCAATATTGACTGCAAGTTAGCAAAGGTCTTTAGGTTATGTATAGCATTCCACAGTCAAGCAGAGAAAAGTGCCAAAATTCTTGAGACAAATACAATGAAAGGCAGGCAGTACTAGTGTTTTTTAAGCTGATTAAATCATCTTTTCTGATATATATCACAGTCCAAGCTGTATCAAGGTACTGAAGAAATGAATAAATGAAGTTACTGGAGTTTAGATAATTATGATGATTATTTACATACATTCATTCTTAGACAACTGATGAAGTAACATAGTCATTTTTTTGCTAACACAACAATGTAAAAAAAGAAATTTGATTGTATACATAGATACATACATACCAATCATAATACAAAAACTTGACACTGTAGATAGCATTAATGCTTTTGGATTTGTTTCTTTGGGGACAAAAATCAAGTAATTATTTTTCCAACTTATATTGCATGTATCCCCATAACCCATAAAGCGAAACTGTTTTTCACCCTCCAAGCATGAACATGTTTGTTTCAGTCCAGAATAACTGTATATAATAGAGCATTTGTAAGAATCCATGAAAGGTATGTACACCTATATTTCAGTGACAGGAACACAATAGTGTCCAGGGTTGTTTTTTAGTTTTGTGGGTTGGTTGTGGGTTTTGTTGTTGTTGTGGGGGTTTCTGTGGGTTTGTTTGTTTTATTTTTAATTGGTCTGTCATGTAATTCCACCGCTATCAGTTAGAGGCACTGCTACATGGTACCTAATAGAAATGCAAGTATTAACTTGTCATTGACTCTTAAGCTTCTTCTTTTCCTAATAAATAAATATATTTATACACATACACACACAGCTAATTGACTCTGCTATGGAACTTTAGCTACTGTAGGAACTGTGTTCAAAACCAAACATTTTTTTTTGCTAACCTAGTCTTAGGACTAGCTTTCATAGAAATACTATTGTGGCACTATAAAATTTAAGCCAAATTATTGGCTTTTAATTTTTTTTATTCCTAAACATGGCTCTAATACTCTGGGAATTTCTTGTAATCATAATGAAATCAGTAATATAGACATGTTCATAACAGTCTAGATTCAATGAAAATCTTGTCCAAAATAGGACTTCTGGGAAGCTTAGATTTCCCCAGTCACAATTGCCTTCCCAGATAACCCTTGCTTGACTGGGCTTTTTAAAGCCTCCTGTATAGGCACTCTAATTGAGTCCCATGACAGGCCCAGATATCACATCAGTGTTGTCAAGGCTAAACAGTTCCTCACAAAGATCATGCATTCTGCACCTAGACCTGAGCACCGTTTGGAAATGAGGTATTTCTTCACCTCAGGTGCCTTTGGGATTTGAGCTAGCAGGAATTCACGTGTGTTCTCAATATTCCCAAATGCATTTGGGATCATTACTGTCCTTTAAGACATTTTTAGGGTACCAGAAAAGTTGAAAATTGTATAAATAAAACTCAAAAACATAAGAAAGGAACCAAAAAATGTCTATAATGAAGCTGCATTTTATAAAGAATATGAGTATGAGATTAAACAGAGAAAGACATCACACTTGGAGAAAGAACTCCAGAGAGGATAGTTCCAGGTGCTGTGAATAAGAACAGCAGAATGTGCTAAATAGGCCACAGTGCTCTCAAAAGACTAATAGTATAGAAGAGAGTTATGTGATTTTTTTTTTTTTTCATAAAACCAAAATAGAAAAGGCACATGAGATGAAACCTTGATGACTGCAATGCGTAAGCGGGAAAAGGCACAGCAACACAAAAGTAGACACAGTAGTGTACCCTTGGAAAAGTTCCAGTCCCCACAAGAAAACTAAAAACATGACTGATTAAGCTTTTAAATTGGCTATGCACTCAAGAACTTCAGGAACACTTGAGGAAATCAGTCTTCATTTCTTTGACAAAAAATAATTAATGTCACAGACTGTGAATAATGCAAACCCATAAACTTGATGAGCTGTGCCGGGAGAAGGACATATAACTAGAGATAATTACTTGATCATTAAGTTTAGTCCCCTCTAATTTTAGGTAAAAAGGCAATAGATGCTTTTAGTCCCAAGTAGCTCAAAAAATTCTATTACATCACTTAGACAAACATCAGAAGCCAAAACCATTCTCCAATATTTTGTGAGAAACTTTAAAACTAGAGTATCCTGCAGTTCCTGTCAATCTGACCTGAAGCACATTTCCTTCTGATCATAATTTTTTTCATCAATTTAATTCATAACACAGGCAAACATAATAAATTTCAGCAGCTTTAGTTTAAGATGAACACGCAGTTTGAAATCATTGTAGCACAACAGGCAAGGCATATGGAGCAAGAAGGAAAAGAAGCTGGTTTTGTTTACTGACCTGCTGCAGTCCTGCAATGGGTACATTATGAAAGTGCATTTGTAGTACAAAGTATTCATATCACTTTGTGAGGTTTTTAAAATAAAACATTGGAAAGCATAGAAAAACAGGCCTGAAAGGGTCTTTGAAATATACTAAAGCAGGATCATCATTATCCTCATATGCAAGAAAATGTCTGCTACTTTGGAAATAGTCAAATTTTTGTCTTGTAGTCATATTTATGTTTACTGTACCCATCGTATCCTCTTTCAACTGCAGCCTTGCTAGTCATTCCCCATTTGTTACTTGTACAGCTGATTCTTCCCACCTGTTGCATCCTTATGAATTTACTTTCTACTTACTTCATATAATTTCTTCAGTTTATTTGGATAACATTGAATCATAGAATGGTTTGGGTTGGAAGGGACCTTAAAGACCGTCTAGTTCCAACCCCCCTGCCATGGGCAGGGACACCCTCCACTAGACCAGGTTGCCCAAAGCCCCCTCCAACCTGGCCTTGAGCACTTCCAGGGAGGGGACATCCACAACTTCTCTGGGCAACCTGTTCCAGGGCTTCACCAGCCTCATAGTGAAGAATTTCTTCCATATATCTAACCTAAATGTACTCTCTTTTCAGTTTAACATAGCATAAATACAAGTTTTACTTTTTGCTACTACTGTGCTTGCAAACCCTCCTATGCTTATCTCTAAGAAGTGTAAGTCTGTCATTTTAGATGTTATTGTAAAAGTAATTAATGGTTATTCTTGAAGAATGTAATGTTGACTCACAAGACCTCCAGTTGATAAAATCTTGTACTAGGACAGAAAGCAATGGTATACATAAACCACAACACAAAATTGAGAAATGTTTGTGTCAAGGTTATCTTATGTGTCTCCATAACACAAGAAAGTACAGATCATACCCAGAATTTGCGAGGTAACAGACTTTACAGTAACATAAAAATAAGCATATAACTTCATTGTAAAAGCTGCAGCTAGCACTGCTGCAACTAGTCACTTAGAACATGTTCAGTCCTTTCAACAAAGCCTTCAAGAACTGTGGAACTATGATGACCAGAAAAAAAAAGAAAAACCTCACAGTCAATAAGAATAAAAATTGCCTATGTCTAAACATCAGTGTCCAAAATTAGTAAATTTGTATTAGAGAATATATTTAGCAGGTAGATTAAATACACTAAAAAAAGTTCCTACAAAAATTTCATTTACATCTTCCAAAGACCTTTGAGTCCAAAAAGTTAAATTTACAGAGTACTGACTATTATTGTGAAAGCTGGACATGTAACAAGCATATGGAGATGAATCAGATTGCTTGAATCACTATAAAACAATGTCATAAAGTAGCTGAGTAACCCAAACTGCAACAAAATTAACCCTGACAGAATTAATTTAGGTCTGAACCATGGAGCAATCTACACTGGGATGACTGGCAAAATTAGTGTCCCCCCCTTGTATCTAGCCCTCACAGATAGCGACTTCTATACTCACCACCCTTCTTGTTGTCATATAGCGTAGGAAAAAACATACGACGAGCGAGAAAGGAACTAACTCATAGCTGAGAGCAGAGAAGACTTGGTTCTTTTCTCTACTCCTATGATTATTTTCACATTTTATTAAAGGGTATGTATTTTGCTTCTTATCTTATTTAAAAAATTATTCTGAGGCATTTAACTCTTCCGATGTACTATATTTCTATACCAACTCTGGGACTTTAACATAACTCTGAGTTTCTACCCTACATTGGCTCTATTGTACATTAACACAGCTATCCTAAAGAACATTCATAAAACCAATATGACCAATAAACATTTGCAACTGAATATGCTCAAGTGAGGTAATTAAGACTGATACATCAGGAATCACCTTATCTTTGTCCAAGGGGACTATTCCCACTCTGAATATAAAGTATTTCAAAATAATGCAATTCCCCTGGGGCTTTTCCTTTTGTTGTTCTGTGAAAAAAAACAGGTATATGATGCTGTTAAATAGGTACTTAGACAAGCTAGTTGAAAACCAGTTTCCATTTTGAAGAAACCTACTTTGTAGTCTAACTACTTGTCCCATCTAGAATTGAAGGTGGACAGACACTAATTCACAGAAAAACTCTAATCTAGGAACAGTCTGATATTTTGCTTCATTTGCTGCTTATTTTTCAAAATACTCTGTTTCAATTTACTTCTAATCTCTTTTACATAATGTCAATGAATACATCTCATAAACATTGTATTCTTCCTCATGAACAAATGGAAATATCTTTTGGTGGGTTTTCTGGTTAGTGGGATTTTTTATTTTTTTTTTTTAATTTTCTTTCTTCTGTTTTTAGGGGTTTTTTTTGTTTGTTTGTTTGGGGTTTTTTAGGTCAAAGGTTTCTTGTAGTAAAACAATTCCACAAGAAGGTTATGATGAAGGGGTCTAAGAGAAATAAGTAGTCCATTACTCTCACATGTAAGGATATGAGGTAATTAAATTGCAGAATTGAGCTTATCAGAACAAGCTTAGGAGTCCAAAATATTTTTATTTCAGTTGATTCAACAATTTTATTTTTTTTTTTCAAACAAATGCACAAATATCCAATTCCAGCCATGAAAAACTTGTACTGTATGGAAAAGAAAATATTTTTTTAGCTTGTCCTCAGAAATTATTTGAAATTTAAAACTGCCTAAAAGAATAGCAAGATATTTTTGTAGACGTGTACATCTACAAAAGGTAATGGTGTCAAATGTGATTTAAACTTGCAACTATGGAAACAGCAAATTTCTTAAAAAGGCCATAGCCTGATATCATTGAAATAAAGAGAAAAAATGATCCTCTGTTGAAGTAGGCTATCTTCCTACTTGATGAATTTTTTATTATTTTTTTTTAAGTACTTGGACATTTCATCAAAGGACAAGTGTCACCATATATGAAGTCTATCTATAACCAATGCACAGTAAAGTACAAAGACCTAGAGTTGTAAAAACCTCTAAAGCAAAAACTAAATTACATCCTGCAAAAGGCTATCCTGTGGGAGAGCCTTTGGGGAGTCAAAATGCTTTCTGCCTTAGCTTTCCAGACACTCAGTTCTACTTCCCTCAGATTTCAGAGGAAGGGTCAGAGCCATGCGTACTGTGGAAATTCAATATCTTTGCTTGAGCTTCTTCATACACACTGGGATGTGAAAAGATTGACAAAAGGACCCTGTGATTTCTTTGACTGGGTCTGTTCTACCCTAATGGAAAGTAGAACGACACTCCTGCATCTTATGTATTCTCCCACTGTAACAGGAAAACTATCTTTAAAAAGACATGTTATTGAAGCAGAAATATATTGTACATAGGGAAAATCTGAATAATATCTGATGAGGGATGACATTTTTGAAAAATGATTGTGGATCATTTAGAAAAATAATCTTTCAAAGACATCATTCATGAGGCATTTTGTAAAACTAGGTATTTTGTATCATGGGGGACAGCTAGAGACAAAATGGGTCAGTGAGAAATGCTTTTCTGTAAGAAAATTAGACATAAAATTACAGCCTGGAGTGGAAATTTCTTGAAACATTCCTTTGCTGTACTGATTGCAAGAATTGATGATCACATACAAGTCCTTGCAATTTAGTTAATTTATGCAACTTATGAGGGCACATAGGAAACACTTAGAAAATAAGCTGTTAAATTACAGCTACTGAAATGTACTGAGGAAGAGACAAATGCAAGCAGATTTTGCAGAATCAGAGAAAAATCAGAATTCACAATTTCTAGAGGAATAGTTGATCAAAAATAAATAACTGTAAACTAAGAGTAACTAACTTACATCTGTATACCTGGAGTTTGTGGCCATAAGTGTACTGGGTTCAAAAATACCTTTAAAATTCCATTTAAAAAGAATTCTAGATTTTCAAATCTCAATTATAGATTATTCTTAAGGAGGTATAACCTAAAAAAAAAAAAAAGACAAATTCTTATATAGACTGTCCATAGTAACATGGTTGTGAAAGGTAACAGGATAAGACTTGAGTGCCTAAAGCTGCAAATACATCAGTAGCCTCTCCTGAAAGAGTTAAGAACCTAGTTGTGAGAGGGTTTTTCCTAATCTCACTTTTCAGTGTTTCCTTTGTGAAATCTGACACAGATGCTAAATTATGCACTTTTACATGCGCAAAGTCTTAATGCTTTTGTGAAAACATACGACAGAACTTTACATTCCTTTTGTAAGGACACCAGCAATTACTACAGCAAGTGCAGCACTTCAGAGTAGGTGGTCACTAATGTCTAAGTGTTCATTTAATTACCAACAAATCAGTAAATTCAGCATTTAGAAATAGTTTGAATGGTTCTGTTTTTTTCATTTCATTTTTTTCTTAAAGGCAGAAATAAATGTCACATGCTGTATGATTTTACTAACACATAGCGTACTAATTAACAAAGGGTGGAAATATTGCATTTGCAAATTAACCATTTAAAAATTCAAAACCACGATAAAATACCCTAGAAAAAACTAGAAACCCTTAGGAGCTGGGCAAATATGTTCCCTAAGCAGTAACTTGTTACTGTGTGATTCTCTGTTAAAGTCTCTTATGATTTCTGAAGAACGCTGGTAACACTGAGGTGAAGAGCTTGATGGAACACGTTTATAACTGATCAATGAAGTCTCTGCCAAAGCCAAATAAAGCAAAGTGTAGAACAAGCAGAGGAGGAACCAAAGACAAGGTGATTAAAACAAACAGAAAACTATAGTAGCCCTGAAGACTCGTTTGCATTATCTGTGTGTTTCTGACAGTCATCTTGGTCGGTTAGATACAAGATAAAGGAAGACACTGTTGTAAGCATAACCCAGCTTGCTCCAGAAAGGGAAAAGGAATACAAGATCCAGCTCCAGGGATTAGAGGTATGGAGATAAAAGTGTCTCAGAAAAGCATGAACGCTTGTGTCAGAGTTCTTTTGTGATATTTTTTAGATCATTGTGGTCTCAAAGCTGCTGTACCCCTCAGAGACAGAATAGATTAAAAACATAAAATAATCTGAAAAGTATGGAGAAAGAGTGCCTTTAGGAGTGCCAGATGTCTGACTGGGGTATGTCCCAGGGGTGGGAAGTGGAACAACGAGAGATGATTCATAAGGTTATGACCAAACGGTCTTCATAATATAGGGCGTCTCATTCCACTCTTGTAACTTAAAGACTGATTTTAAGGCTTTTCATAGGTTTTTTGTTTGTTTGACTATGGAGTTTGTCTGGCAATAGAAGCAAGGTAAAACACCCCTGCTGCCAGTTTAAGTCATCTCCACAAAGGCAGTGAATCTGTATAAGGCAATACATACTTGTGGACATTTTAAGGAACTGCGTTTAGGAGCTTGGGTTTGTGGAGAAGTGGAAGCTAAGGAGTGATCTGCGAAAGCATTTACACAGCAGATATAAACCCAAACCGCTCCCCCTTTAAGGGCAAACACCCTGGGGCTGTGGCTAAAATTTCCCGGATGTCGGTTACTCCTTACTTCCTGGAGTAAGAGAAATGCAAAATAATTTTCACTTGCAAAATTAGAAGCATCTGTATTTTCAAATAAAGAATTATACTTGAATTTAAGGAAGTGGTCTGCAGACATAGGCCTTGGGAATCAAAATAAGCCCAGTAGAAATTCCATCTTCACTTTTTAAAAGATCCTTGATGTTTCGATCATTGTAGAATTGCATATTTCTGAGCTACAAAAGATATCTTATGCTACTGACTGCTCTCAAAGCTCAGGAAAATAATTTGTTTCAGAAAAGATGAAAGCTAAAGGGCAGAAAACAACTATGACTCAGAAGAGCTGGTAGAGTAAGAGACCAGTCTCCAAATCATCACTTCTTTTACATTCTTCTAATTTCTATGTAACTGATTGCAACAAACAGATTGACAATAATACAAATATAAAAAGACATTGGTAGTCTGTGTTAAATAAACCTCAGTCAGTCCTGACCTAATTAAGGATATTTTTCAAGAGAACTTCCTCATAACAAAAATAGGAGCCTTCCCCTGAAATGCTGCCAGGAAAAGCTTCCTCTGGGATTACAAGTGTCTAAAGCAGAAGTGAATTAGACTAACTGGTGCCCCAAGTGGTTTTTTATTAGTGAATTGTGTTTCTTTGTTTTACTTCTTGTTTAGGTGTTTAGATTTCTTTGGGTCTTTGCCATCGTCCCTCCCACAAAACATATGTTCTGCCAAATGTGGATGAAGCTTTATTTTGGATTGTAATGGTAGGCAAATGCTACATTACATAAATTAGTTCTTTAAATGGTTAGTCTTATTGCAAAGAGAACTTGAAGTGCACACTGAATGTTTAATGTATACCGAATGTGAAAAACAACATTGCATGTTGTAGAAACAGTAAGTTAACAGAATTTTGGAAAGGATGAGGTATTTTTGTTCCAAAAGGTACGTGCAAGGGACACTAATAAAACTATTTATACTAAACTGCAGACTAAAAGTATTGTACGTAGCTAGGCTAAGGGATTTCCTCAGCATTTTAAGTCTCCTGTGTGCCTAGTTAAGGTAACTTGGAAAACTAACACGTGAGCTCAGAGCTCTCCGTTGCTTCAGCCAATTGTGCCTCCTTTCAGGTTTGCAAAAATAACTGGTCTCTCTGCTTGTCTTTGTGATGGACTGACACACAACTAAGTATACAGATAGACACCCTAAACCAAGGCAGCAGGTTAACTGCCCCATTGCACAGCACATTGCACAGTTAGCTGAATGCAGGAGTTTCCAGGTCTGTCACCTAATGTCTGTTCAAGCATAGTGACTTTTGTAAGACCTGGTTGAAAAGCATAGAAAGTATTACAAGGCATTAGTTAAAGCTCAGAGAGTTATGAAGACCATGGCACCTGGAAGAGAAAGTTATCAAAGCATCAAGGCAGACCCTCTTAATGGTCTGACAAATTCTTCTGCAGGAAGTAGGGTCTGACTAACCAGAGAAAACTGAACTACATCCAAATATCTCTAGTCCAAGGGGAAATAATAACTGTCATTAGATTAAGAGAAGTCTTATTAATTCATTCAAAAAAAGAGTCTACTCCCTATCATCAGACTTAAAATTATATAAAGTATATCCTTTGGAAGGTGTACATTAGGTGATAGCTCAGTAGAAATAACGCATATGCATTTGTGAGACAATCTCTGATTTCATGATTGCACATTTTTAGATGGCTCATTGTTTCATTTGATAAGCAGAAGAATGATGCATACTAACTGGAGGCATAACTTTTTATCCTTCTGTTGCAATGTACAGCTTTGTACATTATTTATGGGCTCTGTCACTTTAGGCTCCTATACAAAGCCAGTACTAAGTCCACAAAGTAACTTTGGTGCCAAAAATACACAGAATCATAAAATCCTCAGTCAATGCCACCCACCCAGCAAATGCTTAAGTTTCCATTATTAAAGATGTCTGGTTATGAGAAACAACACAGAATAATAAACAGCCTGCATATCGCAACAGATTCTAAAACCAGTACAATTCTAGATAGAATTAATGCAGGAAAGCTCCTAATCAAAAAGCCTGGCACTTGCCTCCCTTTCAAACAACCTGGAACATATATGTCCCAAGCTTCACACAATTATTAGATACTAGGAATATCTCAGATTAAACAAAATCTATTTCTGTTTAATATTGCTAAACACGTATGGCAGCAGCCCCCTAACTGAATGGTGCATATACAGGAATTTACAATAGTTAAAGCAGTCCACTCTGGGGAGGGGGGATTACAAGCATCATCAATTGACCAGCACTGTATAATACATTCTTTTTGTAGTCCTACAAATCTTTATCCTATGTCATTTTTACAAAACAGCATGAACGTGGTTAAAAATTCACCAAGGTGTTTTGCTGATAATACAAATTCTTTTTAAAAATGGAAGAAAATATTCATACTTGTATACTGACTATAAGGATGTGCTCCATTTAAAAAGTCTCATGAAAAATCTGTGCACTTTGTTTTGTGTTCCTTTCACTTTTTTTGAAATTGCCCTACAACATTCTATTTCCAGACAAAGTTGGAAGATCCTGAAAACACTGGAGCAGTAATGAAATCTTGATGCTAACTCCCCTGGCCCTCATTGAGTTTTGGATCCTCAAGGGCCTCAGTCAATTAGTCACTTTACAAAAAGTAACCATCAGTTCATGAATGTCAAGGCACCAGAATTAACTTTTGATCTAATCTTCAATCTGACTAGATGAAGGTATTCAATGCCACCTAAATTATTAATTTTGCCAAGTGACTGCCCATACTGCCTGTACATTTGCTTATGCTATGTAAAGGCTTTTTAAGCCCCTACTCAGAACCCAATATCAGTCTTTTCCAAGATATCAGTTTAAGCATGGACAAGTGACTTAGAATTCTGTGTCCTAGTTCTGTTTATAACAGTAGTGTGAAATACTTTATGACAATTTTATTATATATCTGTCTCAGAAGAAAGTATTTCCACAAAAGACTGTGGGCATAATTTTAAATAAACGAGGTGTTATAACTGTAATGATCCTGTCTTGCACTTTTATTATTACAGTTAATTGCATTTACTCTCAATGTCAGAATTTGTAGTTTTATCATATTATGACGAACAACATAATTTACATTTTCCTGATCACCAAATATACTTTTACAATCAAAACTCACTTCAACAATGAGTATTAACTATATGCACGTACCTTTAAATCAAAGACAAAAATACTCATTTGCCATATTATCACCACAGTATTTTTGCTTTGGTCTGATCCTGTTTATCATGAAAGGAAGAGCTAGGAATCCTTTTGCATTGATTCATTCAGCACCGATGAATGAAATGGTAGTAGCAGCATGGTGTTTAAGAATATCTGTGCTCAGAGATGGCAGAGTTACTTAGCTCATTCAGATTATGAATATAAAAAGCATTAACTAGATAGATAACATTACGGAAGGATACCAAGGGAGAAAGAGTGAGATGCAATAAAGAACACTTCTTTAGCTCTGACCTTGTAGTCTGTAAAATTAACCATTCTATTTGTGTGAATGTGCTTTTAAATAATCCTAGTTTTTGTTCAGGACCATAATACCTACAAGATTAACTCCTTTCACAGCACAACATTTTAGCATTTGTACTTTCAATCTCAGGTAGGCAATGCAGAAATAATCAGGAAAAAGCAAGAGTTATTCAATTTTCAGAGTACAAATGAGTCTTTAGACTAACTCGCTCCAGCTACAGAGTCCACTCTTACTCCTACTGGAGTCAATGAGAGTTATTCCAGAAACACTAATGAAATTAGTATTTTTTTTAACCTTTATAATTGATTTTTCTCCCTCCAAAGTTGTCTTAATGCAAAAGAGTCACAGTGACACTGGGAACTTTGCACTTCTACAGTGTTCATTCCAAATGTTTAAGTGCTCTTGTTGATGAGGAAAATCATGGCAGTAACTATTCTGTGTCAGTTATTCAGATCTAGTACTTCACAGCAATTTTTAGAAATGAGATTAACGTTTAAAGAAACTGCTCCTGCAAACAGAGAGATAGAAGACTTAAAAATCTGAATGGATAATCATATAATAAGCTATCTGGGTTCACATAAAACCCAGACCAACAGATTAATACAAGCTGTAATGTTGAGTAAAGCTAGGCTGTATTGATTTCCAATTTTTGCTCATAGTACACACTGTCCCTGCTTTATACATAGGTACATTAAACAGAAACTGGGATCATGGACCCAAGGACTCAAGATATCAACCAAGTATCACATAAAAAAAACACTTTTAGAAGTGGAAGACAGATAGACTGAAGTATCTTGTATATTTGAAATAAAGCTAACAACGTTATATATATATATATTCATCTATGCTGTAAAGATCAGCTGAGTCATTTTATCTATAAAATACACTAAAGCAACATTTAATCAGATTTATTTGTCCCACTAAGTTATATTCTCTCAAAACACCATTTATCATCTTTAATTCTTTTTTTTTTTCTTGTCGTACATTACCCTGAAATACATAGCTATAAATGCAATTTGACTCCAATCCAAGAGTTATCCTTGTCCACAATTTTTTTTTACATAGTGCAACAGGATTTTTTCATTGATCCTAAGGAAAGTAGAGCCCAGTTCATGAAGCCAAAGACCACATAGCTTAAGCTGGAGAAATGAAATCCTGCACTGGCACTGGGAAAAGACTAAATTCTGTAGGTTTTGTTGAAATAAATCACTTGTCAGACTGAACTATAGAACTTGACCAATTGTCAGGAAAGGGATAACGTAATAAATGTAGTGGGATTTAAAAATTAAAATATATCTTTTCAATAACCTGGCATGTTTCACTTTAAAACAAGGGACTGTGCCTTTGGAAGACTCATATGCCTCTACAAGTTCTTACTCACTGAAATGTTAATAGCATATTCACAGTGAATGATCATCACTGCTGTATTGCCATAATATCTATTAATCGTTAATGTTATTATATAAATAATGTAATTTCTTATGGCTAGTAAATCTTCTACTTGATAATCACTTCCAGTTTTTGGAAATTTGTATTCTACAGTCTACTAGTTACATCAAACAGAAAACAGCATAACAAGTGGTTTAGTTCAATCTACACAAAAGTAGTCAACTCTTGCTAAATCTACAGTATTTCCCATGCATATCACAATAGAGTACGCAGGTGCCAGGTATTTAAATAAGTTGTAATAAATCCAGTTGACTGGATTGATTACTTCAATGTTATGCTACTCTTTGGGAAAATTCTCAGAAAAAATATTTTGGGGGAGTTGTTACTCAAATGGTTCAAGATTTCTTTATGTCATCAATCGTATTATTTATATTTTGATTGTCAAAGCAATACTGAAATAACAAGGGGCTAATACTACTTTAATTACATTTAATTTCTAACTGTTCTTCTTTTGATTAGTGAACAAGGAAGAACTTAAACTCCTACAGTGATTTCATGATTCAGTGTTTAGCATAAATTGCCTGCTGGTTTAGGGTGTAGCTTCTCTGACTTTCCCAATTCCTAGTAAGGGCATTTATTCAGAAGGTGATTAAGTAATTTTTCCTTAATTGTTATATCAAAATAGTACAACACAAGAACTAAGCAGCAGCTTATTTACATATTAAAAGCTGGAGGCCGGTCTGTTGAAAAGTTTGTTAAATCTCCCAATGCTTTCCACAAAGCCTAGGCTGCAGCTTGAGAACATTCTGAATCTATTTAACACTTTAAGAGGGAAGCATAAGGAGCAAAGAAACCAAGGAAAATGTTTGGATTTCAACTTCCAGTATTTGGGTTTGCAAATAATTTATTCTAGAGACAAAGTACAGCTCTGGAACACAAATGTTCCTAAAGTATTCAAACACTGGGTTTTGTTTAGACTTTTGAGATTAAAAGCCAAGTTCAAATTTAGACTTGTAAAAAAAAATTGAACACAATCAAAGAATTTCTAATTGCTTGAAAATGTAATTCCCTGAGGATTTTACAGCTTTAGACACATATACTAATTGCGTTTAAAAACCAAAGAGGGGGGGGAACAAAACCAAAACCAACATAACACCCCCCAACAAATTTTAATGACAAAATTTACTCAGACTGAAAGAAAGTTTCAGCAACTAGACCTCGATAAATATGGAGGCCTAATGCAATGCAATCTCAGCCAAGAATTTGTGGAGTAATGTAGTCTTCATCTGTGTTTTTAGGCAAATGTTATAGAAGATATATGAATAATTAATGCTAGCAGCACCTGCAGTTTCTAAAAGGTGTAAGACACACCAAAACAGTTATTTCCCCCCATTATTTCTTCATCATTATGGTTCCTTCAGAGATAATTAAAGCTTCTCCAGAGAGTACTGAAAATCCATAAATTCTGATTCAGATATTCAGGAAAGGAATAAATATAATACTTCCATAAGACTGACTTAGAAAAATTGCCATTGTGAATTGAGGAACTGGGATAGAAAAATATTATTGAAGTATGAAAACAACATTTAAGTACCAGCAAGTCACACACACACACACTTCTGAGAGATAAATTACATATTTCTATTTCATTCACAGCAGAAAGATATTTAGGCATATCACAACTTGTTACCATTTATTTTCCTCAGCCTCATAGCCATATCTACCATTATTTGACCTAACTGCCTTCATTTAATCTGATCTTCATCTGATTTCAGACTTCATTTTTCTTTTTTTCAAATTTAAAATGGGCCAAAGAAAAAGGAGAAAGATTATCTCTCTGGAGCCTCACCAGGTTAATCAGGTAGGACCTGGCAGAATGAAGAAAGGCTTCTCAAATTTTAAGACATTAGCTATGTTGTGAAGTGGGGGTATTTATACCAGCCTCAAATCTGTTGAGAGAGATGAAGCCCACTAATGTTACAGTTTGAGGAAATCAATGCTTCCAAGGTAAGTCCTTATTTCAGGCTAGAGAATTGTGTACCAGAACCCAACAGTCTCCAGAGGCTCAAACTTCCCGTTTAACAGAGATAAACAGTTATCCATTACAAAAGGGAAAGGAATCCACTGTATATTAAAATATTTTAGTGATGCAACAACCAGGAATCAGTTACTTGCACTTGGAATTTTTCCCACTTTGATGTCTTAACATATTGTAGCCATGAAAGCAGATAATTAAGCAACTCAGTGGGAACCATTTCAACAAATTTGCCCATAAAATATTGAAAGTAGAATTCAGGTACAGTATTTGGAAATAGAATATTTTTAAGAGTCAGTCATAGTAACATTCAAGAATAAAACTGTAAGATATCAATATTCTCATGATTTCAAATTCCCACTTATAACTCCTCTTGTTTTCAAATAGTTTGACTAGTATTTTCATCCTTTGCCTCCATGTTTGGTAAGCTGGTTTTAAAATATCACTTAATGGTTATGACACACTAAAGGGCAGATAAAACAATTTGGATTAAAAAAAAAATCCAGAATCACAGTTTATGACTAAATATAAATCACTTGGGAGACTTGCTAAAAATCTCCATGCTCATGTCATCAAGCAACAAAAGTAATTAATTCCTTTATCTTTTTAATGTATGTAAATTGAGCATCAAGCAGAATACAGTGTTTTGTGTCTTTTACACAAGACTTTCAAAATGAAGGTCAGAAGATCTGTAAGAGATGATAAAAGTTCTAAGTAATTTGTAAGAAAGACCAAAAAATATTTTTGCCATAATTTTTTTCAGTCATCTCTTGAATGAAAGCATATTATGCTTGTATTCTAGATGTGATATTTATCAACCTTACCCTGAAAAAAAAAAATAATTAAAAAAATCAATCTTATTACCTTCCTGGATCTGGAAATTTTTATCAGCATTAGTGGAAAATTTCAAATTCTCATGACAGGAATTTGTCTTGTCATAAACATCTTGAAGCAATGGGCTACAGAACCAAATACTGCAACTGTAAAACAAAACACTTTAAAGAGGAACTGCCTTAAAAAACCTTCAACAAGAGCCAACTTGTGTTTGTGCACACACAAAAGAATAAAGTTTTCCACAGGAGACAACCTATTCTCACAGATTACACAATCTGGTTTTATTGGCTAGTCATGACAGACTTGGAGTGGATTAGCACTTAGACAAATCTTTTTCTCTTTATTGAAGCCCTCCATTAAAGCCAAAGACAACTTCTGTGCAAGGCCAATTCTCCAAAAGTGTCTAACTCCTATTTCCAATGTATTAATTTGGTGCACAAATACCTTTGAGGATCTGCAGCTTCAGGTTTTTCTACCTGTCATGTTATTACCTTACTTATGTAAAATACTACAGCAACTTCCTATCCCTCAAGCAATGTCTCTAACCTAGAGGCTACACATAACATCAACAAGAAGCTATTTAAGTCCTCACCATCAATTGAATTGGCAGGGAGCCGACAAGATCAGCTTTTAAATCTGTATCAAATCAAGAGAGGGTAACAAAAGAAAAAAAGAAAAAGGAATATGTATTAAATAATAAGAGCCCATAAGAAAAGCTATTATTATTGTTATTTAGTTAGCTAATAAACCAGGGAGGTCTAGTAATTACATTCACATGGTTAGATCACAGATTGCACTGGAATTTCTAGGTCTGATTTGGATTGGTAATGATGTGGTTTAGTCAGTAGATGGTGCTGCTTCTTTCTAGCCCTCTCCATCAATATAGGAGTATATGATTAGGTACGTAGTCTTACATTTTCATATATTTGGGGAAAGACTGTCTATTACTTGTGTCTTCCTACTTGGCTAACTAAGCAACAAAAAGACAAACTGCCTTCCTATAGCAGCACAGCTAATATAAACCTGTTTTTAAAGTCTATTTATTAGGGAATAAGAGAGAGAGTGGGAGAGACACTCAGACTTGTTTTCTGCCTCCGGAAATATAAGATTTAAATACCTAATAGATGTCACGTTGTTTCTTATCCCCAAGCTACTTTTTAGGAGAAACTAATTCACTAATTGTGAAGACAGAAGAGTTATTCTTCCATTTACATGTCTGGTTTGCAGCCCTCAAAACCTCCTACCACTAGTCCTTGGATTTCATCAACTTACCATTCAGATAGAGATGAACAAGAAAACGCTGCAGAAAATTACTTTCCCCCTGAACCAAACCAGTACATCACTGCATTGTCAGTGGGTAACCGCATGCTGAAGGTGCTATCTTTTGCATGATGGGTAAAACCAGAGGCCCTAAGCTGCTGCTAACACTGGCCTAATCCAATGCAGGTCAGCAGCTTCCTGCCTACTACTATTCCACCCCACTTTGAAATACAGTCTTTCATCTTCTACCCTAAACACTACTTCTGTTGCTCTATAACGCTAAGAAATTCCTGGTATAGTCCATTTATATGATTTTATGAGTTCTAGCAAATCTGAGTATATCCTCATGTACTGTCTGAGTCCATGCTACTTGCTTAGCTTGACTGTTGTCAGAAGACTTTCATTGCTAAAGTAGTATATATTACCTTGAAAAAATCTTGGCATACTCTTATTTCTTTTTGACACTACATTTCTGATCGGCAGACATAACAGATCACAAGAATGATCCGGTGTGAAAAATTTTGCAAGTTTTACCATTAAGCGTTAGGACTGGCCTCTTGCCTCAAGCCACATGAGAAGAAGTATAAGGTGTACCAGACATTTTCATGTTCCTTGTGACTGTTTGATTCATTGGTGAATTTAGTCCGGATGTTCTAGTCATCTAAACAGCATAGAACAGATCAGATCCTTACCTCAAGTTTTCCATACAAAAGGCCTTGGATCTTGATCAGAATTAGACCTAAGAAATTTCTTGGTCTTTCTGATTGAAAGGGGGAAATAAAAAAAAAAACCAAACCAAACCAAAAATGAAACTGAAGATAAGCCTCTTGCTTTGTTTTGATCCTGACAGCTATAATTGAAATCTGAAAGTAGAAGTATAAAAAAAAAAAAAAAGCAATGGAAAAAATCTAAATGGTCTAGCAGCTCTAAAATTAGTTTATTTCTAATAGATGCTTAGAAAATGAGTGATTTGATTCTCATTTTGTCCATGTGTTCATCCAGATAATTTACTCTGAGCAATACATGTTTTCTGAGACACAGCAGAGATTATTATTTTTTTTAGTCACTTTTAAAGGAGCAAAGCTTTGCTCATACAGTTTTAGTACGTTGATGATGATAAAAAGCAACCCAGAGTATAGTCCCTTAGTCATAAAAAAATGCAGTTCACCAGCACAGCTTATGGCTTTAGCTTGCATTAAGATGCAATCATATAAATGATCCTAGTGCCCCTCATTTGTTTTATTTCATATATTCTGTAAGATAAAAGCATTAACTCTAGACAGTACATTAAACAACTCTTATGAAAGTTTCTACATAATATTTTGGTGTATAAACACAAAGGGTCAAAAAGTTACGCAGCCTAGAAAAGGAAGTTCCAAAAGAAAAGTCATTACAGAATTTCATTCTACAAACATCCTATCAACCAACATAACTGAAAAAGCACAGCTTTCCTTTCTGAGAAACAAAATAAAACAACCAAAAAAATTTGATATTTTAAAATATGTTCTTCACAAAGTAATGTCTGTGCCTGCAAGAAAAATATCCAGCAAGAACTGGACAGTAAGTGTTAGCATTTCCCTAATATTGATCTTGAGCAGTTTGAAAGGTTGTCTTCCAGGGGAAAGAATGCATTTTCCAGCATCTGCTTGTGTGGAAAATGCAGAAATAAGCTTTTTTTAAAAAGGATAGGAAAAGGTATTTTGCACAAAAGTAAGCACTTATTGAACTGGGGGGAAGCCTCTGGTTATTATTCTATTCCAATGGTTAAGAACTGAAAAAGATAGTTCTTGTAAAAGGTAATTGCCCAAATTGATAGCTTTTCAATGACCTTTTCTTTAAAGTCTACGAACGTTCATATACATCCTTGTCACCAAAATACTCCAGCAAGATGGCATCGTTCTCGATGTGATTGTTTTACAGCTGTAGCAACACATGATCAGTCCCACACCTTTCATTGCTATGCACGCACCAGCTCTATTTATAGTTCATCGCTCTCTTCAAATATTGGTACAGACCTACAGGAAGTTTTGGAAGTGACAAAGTCCAAATACTCATAAGGAAAAAACCACAAATACCTGTGAAGACACACAGTGTATAAACTCTCAGATTCCACATCTTTTCCCTGCACCAGCTAAATAAACTGAAGTCATGCTCACAAAATTTGAGTTTAAAGATTTGAATTACTTTTTCTGTGTCCCACGTCACTATTTATCTGCCTTGTTCATGCTGCAGGTATGTACAAAGAGTACATCCTGCAAAAAAGTACTGCCCCAAAAATAATACAACAAACAATAAGATATCACAACATTGAGAATGATGTCTCTTTTTAGGAATTGCTATACTAACATCCAAATGTACACCATTGATTTGCTTTTAACCGTACAAATCTCAGTGGAATTATATTAAATCTTGAAAGACCTTTCTTCTTTTCAGCTCTACATCTTTTAAAAGACCTCCTAATTTTCAGCCAAACACAACAGTGGCTTGATAAAAGCCTCAAAAGGCTGGGAAATGGTTCAGAAGTCGAATCAACAACTAGAGTTCATAAGGTCTGCTGACATTTGCTTATAACTAATCATAGTCTCCACTCAAGGGAGTCTCATTTACCTTTTTGGAGAGGCTGTTGCAGGCGGTAAATAAGATGCTGCAGAAGAATATTACAGAGCAAAACAGATACAGTTATTTCCTTTTGCATTTTTATCTAGTAACTTCTCAGTGAGTCAAAAAAAGTAATTGCAACAGAGAATGAAGGCTAAAATAATTAACAGAACTGAAGGACAGGGCTTTGAGCAACCTGATCTAGCAAAAGATGTGCCTGCCCATGGCAGGTGGGCTGGACTACATGTTCTTTAAAGATGCCTTCTGACCCAAACCATTCTATGGTTCTGTGACTGATATTCGAGAAAGTGATTAAAATATGTAGGTGTGCAGAGAACAAGTCAGTGGGAGCAGCAAGGCAGTGCTGCAGGTCCACTAGACTCATGGACATGAAAAGGCTGTAGGACGAATCAATAACATAAGGTAGAAAAGCCACACTAGGTGAAACCAGAGACCCACCTATCCCAGTATTTAACAGTGGATAGCTCAGAAAAAGCAGAACAAGAAGGAATGGCTGTATTCATACTACTCCAGCATTACATTCTCAAAACAAATGCTGGCTCAGATTTTTCTTTAGTTTTTCCTCGTATGGATTTGCCCAGTCACATCTTGAACTCATGTAAAATTTAGCAGCCACCACAGTCTATGACATGAACTTCCACAGTTTAACACTGTACAAGGAAGTATGGCAAGATCTATGGAACCAAATTAAAGTTTGGTTTTTTTTAATTATTAAGTAAAACGGGAAACAACAACAAATTGGATTAGATTTTTGCTAAAGAATGTTCTGAACATCCTGCAAAGTTTTACACCTTGAATGGGGAAAACAACAGGTAATAATGCTGAACTAATAAAGAGTCTTGGAAACAACCTATTTGCAATTGCAAATTCCAGAGAACTTACAAAAGTTATGTATGTTGTGTACTATTACTATAATACTGTAGTAGAAAAAAAATTCCACTATTGTCAAGAGATGCACCTGTACATATTTTGCATCTCTTCCAATTATTATTCTGTTACATTTCTGAACAGCTTGGTTTTCTCATTGCCAAAAATTGTCTCCAACTAAGGTAATGATGTCATCATTCTAAATAGGAATAAATACTGCTGAGTAAAGGAGTTCCTGGTGGCACATGAACATTTATAGATCCACCAACATTTTCTGTTTCCTTTTGAAATTCATCTCTAGCCTTTTGTATTTTCTGGGTGCTTGAAGTACAGTATGCAAGATGAAAATTAAAATTATCAACATTAAAACTTGGAGGTGAGAGTCCATAAGTTGCATTAAATTTCCATATATTTTAATGAAAAGTAATGTTCACATACAGAAAATACATTAATGTTCTTATTTTCATTCAGTTCAGCAACACAAATAATTAAGAGTCTGAGAAAACAAAAAAAAAATAATCAATTGCAGTTCTTAAATGGACATCTACTGTTACAGCTTGCTAATGGGAAGAAAGCTATTCTAGATCATAAACTACAAATTCCAAAGCTATAAGAATGAAAATGTAGAATTCAGGGTATTGCTGACCACGTGACCAGGAGAAAGCTGTTGCTAGTGAAGGAAGTCAGGCTATTTCAAAATAGCACTGGTTACTGTGATGATATAAACTGAAAGCATGCAGTATCCAGGTATTATGTCTAGAACAAATTTGTTTGCGTTTAAATTATGTAAGTGATCAACTAGTGAACAGCTCAATTAGGTTAAAGATACACAGGTGGAAAGGTTGTTCTGATATAGCCTTGAATGTTCTAGAACAACTGGTTAAATGAAGGAACTGTAATGAGAGCCACAGAACAATTGGTCGTAACATACACAAAAGAGCACACAAAAATACATTAATAGTATGAAAAGAAGTTGCAGGAAAGACAAACTAGTAAGGAGGGATGTGCAGGTGAACTAGATGCTCTGCTAGACTCTCCCAGAATGAAAACATAAACCAATATGCATAAGACACCATTCAAAACACAACTTTCATTTTTCTGAGATCACATTTCCCTTTGACACTGATTTTCTCAAGCATTTGAGCTCAAACAGCCCAGTTACACAATTATTCATATGATGTAAAAATTATGTTAGCCAAAATAGTTCATTTAATGATTTTTAAAATCCACTTTTTTTTCCTGTTTTGCTCTTTTTACTCATCTAAATAGAAAAGGTTTTAAACTTAACTGACAGTCAACATGTTTTTTCAGCCGACACTAAATCCTTTCAGATCTGCTTCTGAATTATTCAACTCACAAGGTAATTTTATGTTAAGACTGATCCATCACCTAGCCTGCCATGAAATTTCAGATAAAGCAGGCATGTTTTGCTCCTCTTGCCTTAGTTCTCTAGAATAATTTTTATAACCAGTGTGCATCTGATGCCCTGAATTCTTGTATTTCTCTTAAATTGGAGTTTGCTAATTATTCGTTTTGCACAAAGATTAGCTAAGGATTAAAAAAAACCCAAACATACACAACAAAAACCAGAGTGATAAAGAAAACAACCCTAAACTAAATCCTACCACAAACAGTACATAAACAGTCATGTTAGTATTCATTACCATTTCTGAATTTTATGGTAAAACAAAACCACTATATTGTTTAAAAGGGATAAATATCACGTGTTTCCACATATAGCTGGAATAACTGCACATTTGTGCCTGTAAGCAAAGCTGTAAACAGTTTTCATCCTGCCAACTGCAAAAGTAATGTGATACTAGAAAATAATCTTTACCAAACTTTCTGATAATCAAATTCTCTATAATCAAGTCATATTTTTACATATATTCCACAGCAAAATTCCTTTTACACATATTCTAGAGCAAATAACTTATTACACTAAATTATTCCAAATGAATTAATACAGGCTTCAATGTTAATGTTTTTTCCCCTCCCCAACAATTTCATCATCAATCCAATTTTCACTGCACACAAACCCATACGTCTGTTCATGAAATCTCCAGTTTTCAGAGAGAAAACCTTTGCAACAATATAGCAATAACAGTAACTATTTTCTTCACCTCACAACACTTTACAAAATATTATAACTGCGAGTAAAAAGTTTGATAAGCTTGGCAAAATTAAAAAAAAAAAAAAAACAAAACACAAATGAAACACCACCAAAACACCCAACAAAACAACAACAAATCCAAAACTTTTTACAACTGCTTACAATTATTAAAAAACACATGACATTACACCTGAGGCACTGTATCCATGTTGCCTGGAAAATAATCATTTCTGTTCTCCAGAAGATTAACATTCTGGAGGAAAAGAATTTATAACAAAGCAGAAAGTTACAGGAAAAAAAAAACAACCATCCAGTAGGAAAGTTTACTTTGAAGTAACCAACCAAATTATTTAGAAAAATTTCAAGACAAAAAAAACTGGAAGCTCAAGTTTAGAAGTTTGAGACTTAAATTTCCTAAGAAACTAGAGGAGTCTTGGAAACCTTGGGACCCACAGAAATGTTTCAGAAGAGGCCTCACTGCCTAACAGCCATGTAATAACAAAACCAAAGTTTCTTGAAGCATTTTGACTCATATAAAATATTTTGTGTTTGGTAAATTCATAGCAGAGACCTGATGCTACATCCTGCATATCAATCTTGAATTAAAAGAAAATTTTATAGTCACTAGCAGGTCATTTTCTACATTAAAAAACACAAAGAACTAAGTTTTTCATAACGGTGAAGGATGGAAACACTCTACACACCTTCAAATCTTTCATGGATTTTTTTCTTTCTTACAACCGTTAATATAATTGTTTTTCCAAAGTGTATAGGGGGCATACAGAATCAGAATAATTCAGTGTTTACTTTTGAAGCTCTTTCAACTGATACCAATCTACCTATACTTAAAAAGCAGCAGACCTCAGCTAGATCTACTGCAAATTTGTAATAGAAAAATAATAAGAGGCATAAAATCAGAGGGGGAAATGAGAAATTAAGTGATTTTTTCAAGAGCCATTTGCACTGGGAACAGTAATTCACTACAACAACATGTATGGAAGTATGTTTGCTACCATAAGTAGCAAGTATTTGGTCTTATTTTTTACCTATGGAACATTTATTTACAGTCATATTTCTTTAAATTTCAAGCCCTTTTGTTAGCTAGGGTTTTTGAACTTCACCTGTACAGGCCAGAAAGAATCTTTATATCACACCTTTTCCTTAACTTAGTAGATGAGGCAGTATTTCACCTATATAAATAAAGATATCTACACCTTGCTTGAAGAATGAGATGTGTAGTTCTGTTTTCTGCCCGACTTTAATTACAAGATCATTGATCTATGAAGACAACCTTTGAACACGTATCTTTTGAGCCCTGAATATGGGTGGGGAAATGATAAATTGTTATATTGTTAAGAAACAGAATAAATATGGGAGAAAATTCCTGAAGGGTATTTTGGGTGATTTTTTTGCATTCATTTGGGATTTCTTTTTTTGGTTGGTTTCTGGGGGCTTTTTGTTTTTTGGGGGTTTTTAATTCTGAAAATGATTTTGCTATTGTTCTATAGTTGAATAGTTACCAGTGTTCACAGTCCAGATCTTGGAACGAACAAAGTCAATGGCAAGACTCCCCATGGTTTTAATGGGATCAGGATTTGGTGCTCTAAAACAACTGGCCTCTCTCCTCTTCACCCCATGAGAAGTTACGCAGCATTAAAACTGTGGGTGGTATAATGCCTGTTCTCTGTATCATTTTACTCCATGTAAACTATAGCTTAATATCATACTATAACACAATTCCAATATAGTAAAATTTCTTGGGAAGAATCTGCAATATGAAGGACTTAATTTTATGCTGATGGTAATTATTTTCACATGAAAACGTACACAATTACAGCAAAATTTGCCTTCTTAACACTGAATAAGCAATTCTATAGAGTACAAAAAGCGACCTTGCAACTAGACACAGTTTTTCTGTGCTCAAAGTAGAAGGATCTTCCACTTCCAGTAACATGTTTATGACTACTGCATGTGCCCCATGTTTCTCTCTTTCCTGTAAGGAGGCAAATGTTATTATTCTTAATAGACTGCAAACAAAGAAACATGAAGCGATTGCTTGTGCCACCTGAGGGTGAACAAACTACCAGGACTGAACAGAACAATTCCATGTAATTGAAGTACTTTTAGGAGACTGGACCGGACATCCTAGCGACCAAGGTTAAAATTTAACAACTCCTACTACTTTCAGAAAAGAACTAACGAATCATGTAAAGAAAATTACTCTTGAGAAGTATAGGGGAGAGAAGGGGAAGAAAGCTGTGTTGACTGCTTTGTCTCTGCAGAAACATTCCTGGAAATCAGCACTCAAAGGAGATTGCTTTGATCGACAAGAATTTTACCTTTCTGCCATCCAAGTGACAAATAAGCATTGGTGCTTTAGAAAAGCTACACCTTAGCTATAAATCATGATTAACAGACTTGAAAAAAAGAAATTAGGTCTTCACTTACAGCTCATAGAGTTTTGATAACAAGAGCTAGAGAGGAACAGGTTTGCTGCCACTTGCCCATTTTCACATAAAGGTTACACCAACATTTAGCTACAAATATTTCTGGAAAACTGTGTAAAAGCCAGATGATCCCTCACATAGCATACATAGTTTAATCTCTGTATTTCAGCAACCTTGACAGTAAATTAGGTATCAAGAATATCATAAAAGAAAGAAAGATGATAATTTTTTTACTTTCACATCCTTCAATTACAGGGCAACCTCATTCTTCCAATCTCTTGCTTCTAAATCTGATCCTCTTTGGATTTAAACATACATTCATTTTGGAACAGAGCCACATGTCCATGTATTCCCTTGGTCAGAAATCATAGAGAAATCCTTAATGTTTATATGTATTGACTACAAGGAGAAACAAGTTTTCCAGGGCACATTTTAAGATATTCCAAATAAATCAGAGAGAAAACAGATTGTTTACATACAGCAGATTGAGAAAAGGCTTTGTGTGGATGAACCATCCAAAAGGAACTACAGAATCCATAACTCAAATGTTTACTATGCACATAGTGATTATTTAGCATTTAATATGCTTGTGTTGAGCCTGCTTCAAAAAGGGCTCCTTCCAGCAAACAACAACTATATAGCAACTGGAGAATAGTTTCCTGTAGTTGTATTCACAACTTCTGTGGGAAGCTCAGTTTTAATGGAAAAAAAAATAAAAAAATCTAAGATTTCCAAGTACTGAATGCAATGACAACTTTACTGTTGTGGAAAGTCTCTACATACACCAGAATACTTGAACATTGCAGAGTCTAGTTCAAACCGCAAATGTAGTTAAAACATTGCAAATAAAGGAGCAGTTAATGATATGAAAGTTTTAAAGGAAGACATGTTATTCATATAGGATCTTTAAGAAGATTTTAATTCAGAAGGAAATATACAGCTCATACAGGAGAAAAATAATTTTCCTCTTTTACTGTGAGCAACACTGAATCTGGGAGAAAGAGCTCCAAAAATAAAGGGGGAAAAATTATCACAGTAATCCACAGCCTGCTCTGTTTCCATTTTCATGCTCCTTCTTGCTTTAATTAAGTGCAAAAACATTAATGAAGATTGAGATGCAAAGCTGCAAGATCTCAAAGGCTCAAGATTCTGCAAAAATATTGACTGGACACATTGCAGAGCATCTCTTCCACATTTTATTTCATGCTTTTAGCCATATAATCATTCTTAATTCATAACAAACCACAGAAACAAGAAAAGAAAAAGAGTATCTAGAGCAGTCAAGACCAGCATCATAAACTATGGGAGACGCTGGCTTTTCAGAACAGATCTCCATGCTGGAAGAGCTCAGCAACTTCACATACAAAATTCAATATCCAACATAAATCTTTCGCTGTGAGGATTTTGCTGCCTCTTGCTGAATGTTTTTATCATCATCAGCATCTTCTTCAGTTCAGCTGTCATCAATCAGTGAAGACTGAATGGTGGAAAAAAAATGGACAAGCAGTTGGGCTTCAATGAGAGGTTGAACTCTCACTCTTGAAGTGAATGGTCTGTTCTGAAAAATCCTCTCCTCTCTGTTCAATGACCTTAGTGACCCCTCCAGTTCTGCGACAAACAGTAGCTTTATTTTGTGTAGTTTCCATAAATCTTATGTAAGAGTCAAATCATTTCCAACCAGAAATAAAGCCTCTCTGCCTACCTCTAGGTATTTCCTCTGTCACTGAGCAGCATTCCGCCCCCCTACCTCCACCTTTCCTTCGAGGCCCCTATCATCTTCCACATGCTGCACAAAAAAGCCGGCTGGTTTTTGGATTCCTTTCAAATGAGCGCAGACTAAGAAATTAGACAATACACCACCAAATACTGTAGGTGTCTTCCTTCACAATGTCTAGTGTTACATCACTCTACGTATTCTTAAAGAGATATATATAGTGATCCGGCATCATTTATATATGAACTTTTCATGGAGATAGTAAAATCCACCCAAAGATTACCATATTCAGAGCTGCTACCCTCTCATAGGCCTAAGTGTTTTGGGGAAATAATCTAAGACCTCCAGCTAATTCCACATGTCTCACCTTTAAGTATTAAATAATGGCTTTATTTGCTGACAGCACTGTAGCAATTCTTAGGCCAGGTGAAACAGCCTTTTTCACAAAGCGTTAAGGTCATAAGAATTTATATTACATGCCAGCTTTGCTGGTGATTATTCCCTGATGTATATTTGCTATCAAATCTAGCATACAAAATTTTTTAAAACAATTTTGGCAAGTTTGCAAAGGATTTCATGTTGGAAAGAGAGGACTAGAAAACCCAAGCAGAGAAGGAGGAAGAAAAGAGCTGTATAGATACAAGGAGAGAATTCCTTGCTAGCTTTTTGGTGGATATCAGTGAAATTCTTTACTGTAAGCCACAAATTTTGTTGTCTTTCTGAACATGAAAATATAAATTCTGTATGCCTCTGGCAATGTTAACATTTTGTAACTATTTTATAGTAAATGGTCTGTTTTAATAACTGGTTATATTACCTGGCCAAATATAAAATTTTTCTCACAGGATATTTGGTAAGGGGATATGGGATCAGAAAGTACATTGAGCTTCAGAAGCTGCTGAACAAGTTTTCTACCTCTTCCCTCCAGCCCAAGCAAGGATAAATACAGAAAATACTGAATAACCAATTATACAAGGGATCTCACAGAGACCAGTGCATATTTATAATTTTTTACTTGAATAACCAATGGAAATGAAAAAAAAAAACCTCAGATATATTACCATAGTTCTGAATATTTGGTCAAAACAGATTTTCATGTAAACAGACTAATTTTGCTCTTTAAAGTTCAACTTCTGATAAGCTTAACCTGTCTTCAAGCATACCTTTCTGGAATCTACAGAAAAACATCCATCGACTAATGGATTTTGGAGATGCCAGGATCAGTTCCACTGCCATCAGCCTACCTTGAGGAGCACTGAAATCAGGAAGTTTATTAGGTAGAATAAAACCCCAGCACTTACCACTTCTGTGTGTTCATTAGCCACGCACCAAAACCCATTTTCTCAGTGAACAGCAAAAGTCAGCTCAGCTCAGCTCAGCGGAACAAAGGCTATGAACCCCCTCACAGCTGAGCTGAAATGGGCTCCTGGATCCATGGGGGTGGGGAGGACCTAGGTGAGGCTCATCAGGGCCGTTAAGGCTTATTAGTGCCATCTGGCCTCCCCTCCCAGCCGGGTGTGTTCTCCCACACTTCATAACCCCAGCTTGCTCAGGGGCAGGTGTTGCAGAGGATGTTCTAGTGGACAATAGAGGAACCAAACTGGAAATGGGACATGGGGTGGGAAACTTGGAGGCAGGTGGGAGGCTCAGGTTTGCCCATGAGGGTCCTAGGGAGGACAGGGGATGTTCAGGGCACCCTGAAGAGCCCCCAGAGGCTGGGCAGGCTGGATGAGAAGGCTCCCAGCTGCACCTATTGACCTGTGGGAGGCACACAGCAATGGGAGCGCAGAGCCCAGGGCCAGCCAGGTCCTCTAGGAGGGGTGGCAGGTGCCAGTCAGTGGCCTTCAGACACAATTTTTGTCAGAGAAAAAGCATGAATCCTCATAGATTAAGGTGCTAATTTAAAACTTGATCGTGCAGCTTTGTCTTCCTGTTTTCAGAAATACTTTCAGCTAAATCTTTCCAGGTTTCAGATATGCCGGAACACTTGAATTTAGATCTTTTATTTATTTATTTTTTCAAAATTTGCTACTCCTAGGTAATAAAAACACTAATGTTCTTTTCATGTTACATTTCGGGAATGCTTAGTCAAAACAGTGACCTTTTCCTCTTCCAATCTGATTTTTTTTTTTAATCTAAATTTTAGGATAGCATCATTTTTTTACAGATAGATTGTCTCTAACAAAGTGACTGAATTTGAAGGAATATTTAATCTTACAAATCATCAAATGAATCTGTCTGATGAAGACTAGGGCATTAAAATGTCACACCCTTTGGAAAGGGTTACAATGTAAAATTAATTTTTTGATGACCTGTTGCTTTTAATTTTATTTGCAGTTATGTACTATTCAGAGTGACATTGGCATGGCAGCTGTATATTGACACACACTTTTAAAACATAGGAAAAGATCAAGAATGCTTTGGTTGCAGATATTTTAAAAATCAGACTTTGTTACTAGGAAATGAAATAAAATTGGAGAAACCCCAAACTGTACATCTCACCCAAACAAAACTTATCCATGTCAGTAGGAAGTATCTATAAAATCTCAATGAACATAGCCTTTTAAAAAAACATTCAAGTACAAATAGATGTTGCATGGCTTTGTTTTTCAAACACTTTAAAACACAGTATGCTCATTAAAAAACATCTGTTCTTTTTATAACACATTATAATAACTGTTAAGGAAAACATTTTTTGGTTTTTTTTTTAATTATTAGCAGATGTAGCATGTTTAGAAATATTTCGTCAAATGTGTAATTTCTGCAAAGGTGACTAATTATTGTGACTGGTTTCATTCTTTAACCAAGGGAGTGCAAGCACCAACAGCAGTGAATTTGTGGCCACGCAGCTTCAGCATATATTGTACAACCACACACAAAATTCAGAGTTCAGTCTAAACAGAAGTGTGAGCTGCTTTAACTTCCTTTAAAAGCTTCATTTAGAGTGGACTAAAAATACATCCACATTTTTATTTCTGAATATTTGTTTTAATTTTTACTGTCACTCAAATTCTGCCTTTTGACCTTCCTATTAGACTGGGATATTCTGGGCTGATAAAGGAATGGCAATGATCCAGAAATACTAATCTGAGCAGCCATCTATCCAAATGGAATCACCACAGAGAAAGCATGCTTGGTTTAGTCCAGGACCATCAGGAAACTAACTGTTCCCGATTTGGACTGTGGGCTGGCAATACAAGCAGGAAACCATATACAGTGGATTTGAAGCCAAACAAGGAGGCCACCTAACATGTATAGCTAGGCCTTCCCTTTTTTGAGAGGCTAGTGTTTTCAGAAGAGATGAGAACCTAAAGGCAAAACCAGGGAGGTAAGGAAGCAGAGAAGGGAATAGTCCCACAAATGGAAATGGTCGAAACCCAAAGGCTTCTCTGAATAACATTGATAGTAAAGGGACAGGTTTGGATGTATGTGTTGATAGTTCTCTTTCTTTTCTGTGCATCTTTTGTGCTTTGACAACAATTAAAATGTGACTGCTTTATAAAATGTTTTGTAAAATGTGTGTGCCCTGAATTTCAGAGTCTGCAAGATAGTGATGATCTAGAGTCCAGATCTTCTTTCAGGAAGGAAGACTAGTTAGAAGACATACATCTTATCATTATATATCAGAGCACGTAGTCTGAGATATAGTTGATTCTGTTTACAGCATATTGGTTTAGTAGAAGTAACATCCAAAGGCTGGACACAGTTCTGCAGCTGAAGGAATACATGTCCACAAGGTTTCTAACACAGACTATGACACAGTACAGAACAGAATAGATCCTTGTGAACAGTCAGCCATATTTCAGTTAAATGACAAACCCCCATATATAGTTGTCCCTGATAAGGGAAAGAAAATTAATTTATTTTCCTTCCTGGGCTTCACCAAAACAGCTGTCCAATGACTTCTGGTCAGCTATACTTCTGTAAGCCCAGCAGCATAATTTCTCTTGCAGAACTTTTCATGCAACATGTGAAAAGGGATAAAAAAGAACAAAAAACATGCAGTTTTTACAATCTAGTCTGAGTTTTCAGATATGGGATTTATCAAGTAACGCTTTCAACAGTAAATATACTTGACATTTAGTTGCTGAAGTAAAGTAAATATAGGACCCAATAGTGTCATTTTTATGGAGTAGAACTACACTTTAGAGTATATGTCAAAAGTGAAATTCATTTAACTAAACAGAAAAGAACCATCTAAAACTGACAAGGGATATGAAAAAAGGTTGATACAAAGCATTTCAAAGATTACTTTACTAGGTATCCCTGAGGAGGAGAAACTGGTTAGATCATCAAAGAGAATTATCATTCTGCCTACAGAGATTCTTTGTGTAAGACATTAAATTTATGCTGCAAAGACTTCACTGTCCATTAGAATCATTTTGATATTCTTATGTTGTTTCTCTTATGATATTACACCCTCCATACTTGCTCATTAAGTCCCAATACTTGTTTATCAAAAACATGTCAAGTCAACGACAAATCTGGAGTTCAAATTTAGACAATGCATATGATCAAGGCAAAAAAACCTCATTGAATTCTCTCTCCTGGTGTGAACTCATTACCGTCTATTTACATAATGTTGTTTTGAAAGCCAGTGAAATGACACTGTTATTGAACCTCAATGGTTTTTCTACATAAAATCCAGCAATTATCCTTATCAGGTAAATCAAGTAACCAGTAAGTCAGACAATCCAGCCCAATGAATATGATAACGCTTTCAATGTCTTCATAAATGTCTCCAGAGAGTGCCTTCTTTTTTTTTTTTTTTTTTTAATGCCTTCGGTAGAACTTTCTTTTGGTAGCAGAAGTATCTCATTCATATCCAAAGACTTCTATTTTTTTATATGCAAATAAATGTGTTTTCATGCAATTTCACAGCTGTTAAACTTCAAGTTATTCAGAGCCTCATATCACAGTTCATCACCTCTCTAGAACCTATGGCATTGAGTGCAGATTTAAAGTTTACTTTCTTTGATGTGAATAGTGATTCCCCAGTAAATGAGCCAAATTAATTATGTGGTTTTACTCTACAAATCAACAACTTTTGAAAGAGAAAATTCCCATTCCAGGCATATGAACACAATTTGCAATCAAATATTTAGCACTTCACACAAAATACGATGAATTCTAAAATCTATTCCAAAAAATTTCCTCATTTTGCTTCAGATAAAGGTGTGGCAGCCATTAATTTTGAATTAATTGTGAATGCAAGTCAAATTCAGCATATGCTTCACACATATAGGCCATATCGTGGTCATGGAAATAACAGAACCTATATCTCTGATGATATTTCAGAAACAAAGAATCTCCAATAATTCATTCCAACACAAGCCACAGAAGAAAACAGTAAATAGCATATCTTTGGCAGACAGTGCAACACAATGCAAAAAGCACCAAGCTAGCATCAAACTCTATTCCCATGCTTTTGCACACTCCTGATCCAGAGATGCGCCATGGCACAACACTGCTCGTGTAATTCTGAAACTCAGAGTGCCACCAGAGTACTTACACCTATGATGAAGCCAGACCAAAGGGGAGCAAAGCTGAAGATTCTGATCCTGTACCATAAAAAGAACCACCTGTACCTAGACGATTCCTGTAGGAAATATCAGATTAATATTTTCATAAACAAGGTCTGCAGGAAGTCAGAACACAAGCTGAATAAGCCAGTTTATCTACTTCTTCTAACAGTGGTCTAACAAAAGATGTTGCTTCTGTGCACCAAACCTTACCTGATATCCCTAAACCACCATGGTTACAACATTCTAATAAAAAAACCCCAACATATTCAACAATAATAAATATATTTTCAAATCAGTTTATACTTAAAGTATCATTCAACAAGTTAAACTAAAAGCAAGTACTGTGATTTAGACATATTCCAAACAATCCTGGCAAATATCTCAAACAAAAAACCCCTGTTACCCTAAAAAAAAAAAATAAAAAAAAAATTTCTAAACTTAGTATTTATTCCAGAACTAGACTGCCAATAAAAGAATCTTATTTAAACATGACAGTTTCTAAGATCTTGTTAGAAACTGCTTTAGCCATTATAGTATCATTATTTGCATCTAATATGTGCAAGCATAATGAAATTATCTGGAGATACAACACATATATCTTTACTACTATTCCCACTAGAAAATAAAAACAACATTTCAGTAGGAAAAATAATCCATTTCTTTGTCCTTTACATATCTGCATGTATTCTAGTAAGACATAAATTTGGAGCCCTCACTAAGCTATTCTTAAACTGAATGAGACTTTCTGGGCTAAATTTACTAAGAAATTGAACTTGAGTTCCCTTTTCACTTCTCCCTTTCCTTTTCAGATGAGCTTTCTAAGTTGAAAATTCTGGGCTAACAACTGCTTTAATTTTTATTTGAACAGTAAATGAAACCATCTGGCACATTTGGGACTTGAACATTTTCTTACAGTTGTGTGGATTACTCCAACACTCTACCCCATTTTATTTATATATAACTGAAGGAAAAACAAAACACAAAAAATAAGTTAGTGGTTATTTTCACTGCCATCTTCCTGGAGAAATGCTTTCATCCAGTTTGTGTTCAATTCACACTGCAGTCCATATGAATCCTGTGTTGGGAAAGTAATTTTATTTCCCTTTCATTCACCTCCTCATCTGAAAATAGGGATATAATTATACATAGCGGAGTCCTAACCTTGGCTGGGGTGATAAGAACCAATTATCAGCCCAATGTCAGATTCAGATTAGGAAAAAAAATAAACTAAAAAAAAAAAAAAAAAAAAAAAAAAAAAAAAAGGAAAAAAAAAAAAGGGGAGAAAAAGNTGCAGGAATAGGCTTCAACATGTACTTACATCCCCAAATGCCATCTCCTCAAGGACAATATGCATGCTTATGTTAAGTATATGTTTCAGTGATTTACTGATTTATGCACTAGTCTTCCCTTTGAGATTTTTTAATCATTCCAAATTTGAAACTAAAATCTCTACTTATACATGTGCATAGATTATATAGCCTTAAATGCTTTAGGAGAATGAATTACAAGCCCTTCGGTTTGATTTTCTTCTTTGGCATTTGTTTCAACATTTGGAAGCACTCAGTGGTGCTTCCAGAAAATCCTTCTGATGGTGAAAATGATCAGATTTCTCAGACTTTACAAGAGTAGCTTGATTTTCCTACTGAATGGATTACTAACAGATTAGCTCATGTGATACACAAGTAGAATTAAGAAGTTGGCATATGGCAAGACAGATGTTAATACTCTCTAAAAATTCATACCTCATGCAATGTGTGCTATTTTGCCCAACTGAATTCAATCATTCAATCATCGAAGGTCTTTTCCTCACAATAACTGCTGATTTTGCTGTTAGGCTGCAAAACATCTTTGTCCCAATTCCTGCAATCAGGCTAACTTCCACCTTCAGAAGCCCAAAGAAATCAGAACTACTTTATTATGTATGAACTTTTACAAGGAGAAATTGCTTACATGTAAACATTCACAGGCAAGCCATGCATTAAGCTATCAGAATTAAATTATATTCAATATAATGTCTTACTGCAGGAAACTAATTAATCTTGTATTCAAAATGATTACAGAGAACTTGAAATACTTTGTTGAGGAAGCCAAGTTTTCAAAAGCCTTTACAATTAGTTTCGTAATAAAAAAAGAGCTAGAAACGGAATTCACACCTGTGCTTCCTAGATGATAGCTGTTCAAAATAACTGAATAAACAAAGCTGTGCATGTCAGATCAGATCATGTACTTTAAAGACAATTTCTAAAATAAGTTCAGCTCTTATTATGGGGTTCATTAATTGATATGCATTATCTTCTCATTTAATTAATCATTTATTGTCATTTTCTCTTACTGGATGCCTGGGGGTCAGACTGTTGTTCTCCATATAAACTCATGTCGTTTTCAGTTCTTTCTTCCTCTACCTTTTCTCCTTGTGATGTTTTCTGAAGTTCTGTAGCTCTCATTCTTTCTTCTTCCTGTATATTTCTGTCAGCTACTACATACTCAGCTCTCTCCATCATCCTTGCTCTCTCTGGGAATTTCCATGGGGTGGGAAGACTGTGGTGGCTCATCAAACTTGTCCTTCAAGCTGTCAGGAAGTCAGGAGAGCCTGGACAGAGCAGTCCTGAGCCCAGGTTATCACACCCTGTACTCATCAAGGTTTGGCATCTCCATCTCTGCCAAATATCAGCCATGTGGTCATCTCACCAGAGCATCAGGCTCACCTTTTTCTTACCGTATGGCTCTTCTGAATTAACTTTGAATTACTTGTTTCTACTTTGACCAGCTCCTAAGCTATTTCAGTGTGACCTACTTGCTCCTTCCCTCTCACTGTCACACATCTCAAAGGCACTTTCCGTGACTTTTTCTCATCAGAGGTGGGTCACTGTATCTTTCAGCCACCTTTCACCTGCTCCACTCCCCTGATGAGTTTCTGTGTCATTCCACAGTTTCTGTGCTCCTTTTTTTTTTTAACTCTTCTGCCCCCAGTATCTTATCTATCAACCATTGAATCTCTCTCCCCAACAATATCTGCTGCTTTTGCTGTTAAGCTGGAAAGCATCTTTGTCGCAATTCCTGCTGTCCAGCTGGCTCCACCCTTTAGACATTTGCACTCTTTGTTTCTGTTGTATTTCCGGCTCAGCAGCTATACTTGTCCCAACTTAAATTGACTCCCACAGCCATGAGCTCTCTTCCAAAACTGCCTCTTCAAATGCACCCTTCACTTATCACCCTGCAAAGGATTTTGCATATTTCTTCCAGACATGAATTGATTAAATGCTATTGACTGTTTCCTTCACTTCCACTCAGCTTCTGTTGTCTTTCTTCTCTGACATTTTTTCTTCTACCATGTAACACACAGAAAGATTTCTCATCTACTCTCCTTCTCTAATCCTTCCACTTGCCCAGTGACATTAGTCCTACTTAAATGGATTTCTCTTCCACTCACTCACAGTTTCTCTGTCTTTAGGAATAAAGACTGTTATGTCTGTACAGCGTATAGTACAATGCCCATGATTAGATGTCATTACAGCTATGAAAATAATATCTCAAAACTCTTAGCTTTGTTTAGAAGAGAAATCTTTTTTTTTTTCTCTGAAACAGAGAAGAGCTGGATGTGATTACTATTTAATCTCCTACAAAAATATTACAGAAAACTAAGACAAGCTAGAGTAGTTTGTTACATTAATTTCTTGGCTATGTTTAGCATAAGCTTTTGCAATTAGAAGTCCCACAGAATGCTACAAAGAAATAATTAATAACAACCTCTCATTTTCTTTTAAATAACTACTTTATATAAAGGAATGTCTTTCTGTGATTTTTAAAGACTTCAATATTTTTAAAGTCTTGGTAAAAGAATCTGTCATGTTTTCTTTTGGCCGCAACCTGATCTATCTTTGTATCAATTTGTGAGTAACGCCTGGAAAATTACCACCACCAATAAATACCTTAAAATCTACCTTAAAAAAACTTTATATTTAAAAAAGCAACCAAGTGGACTTGACACAAAAACCAGTGGGACCAGCAGCTGAGCTCTAATGACCTGGACCATTTAAAGACCATCAATAAGCTCAAGGTTGCTTTAGCAACTCATCTAGAACAAGAACAGAGCTACCACACAGCAAGGCAGCTAAAACTGTTTTGTCTTCCAGACTCACCCTAAGTCACCTTAGGGTCTGCTCTGTCCCCTCTGGATCTCATTGCTATACAACTAGTAAATTCCAACATATGCTATCTCAAATATTCCCCTCATTATTATAAATTTGTTGCAGACACACCCAAGACACACCAGTGGATCTGGAAAAGTTTTGCAACTCGTCATTTAAAAAGCTCTTTTTTTTTCCCCTTGAAAAACTTGATTTACATTATTGCAAAACAGACAAAATAATTATTGCTTCAAATTAACCACCTATATCTGTCTAGAATTCCAGCTACAGTCCATGAAGAGAGAATTAAACTGATATGTGGCATGAAAGTTCACTCTAATTATGTTATGTGGTTCACACATATCTAACAGAACAATTTCAGAGTATTTACACTGCCAAACACTAAGCATTCTCTAATTCTAGTATAATATTTTATACCGATTAATAATCAGACTTTTTTTATTCCTCAAAAAGTAGCAAGTGGTGCACAAGAAGTACTAAAACCAAAAGCTAACATTAAGGAAGGATCATCGTATTATACATGTTCAATTTGTGAATGTCACTGGAAAGTACTTCTGACACAGGTTTGCTTGATAGATGCATACTGTGCTGCTTCCTCCTTTTCTCCAGACTCTTTCTGTTTGTTTAGGCATTGAAATGCTGTCAAGTACATGTAGACACTATCTGGCCCAAATGCACCATGATTTTATGAAGGGAATGTAGATCTATTTTAATATAAGCATCTATTTCCCCCCATCTGCTCCCCCTCCCCACAGGGTATGGTGGTAAAAAAAAACCCTCTCCCACAGAACACACTCGCTTTTTGAATACAGAAATTTGGTAAACTGCATTATCATTTAATATGCTAAACTTCCTCTCCAACACTTATGTATTAATTCTTTTGCCAGTTTATATACTTCGAACTAACCCTGGCCCAACACTTAATTAGCATCTCGGAATTGCACTCCTCCCTCTTCCTCAGGCAGTGCTTTTAGAATGTTCACCGCAGGCTACGGAACTGAAAGAAGCATTTTATTTCTGATAAGAAAACCATTCCCAGGGCTCTTTCTGAGCACCTGGCATCCTATTACCCCACCAGAAGTCAACAGTTGATGGACATGCAGGTGCTCTTCTTTGCCTCAAGGCAAAGATCACTCACTGTTATTGCCTGCTCTTTGTCATGTATGTTTGTGTCTCTGTGCAATGACAAATAACTGTTTGTAAAGCTTTGCCTACCACAGTATCTCAGACACTTAAAATGACTATATGGATGCAATTCATTTTAATGATTGGTTCTGTTCTCTCATACTTGCAACATATTATTCAGTAAATTAACTTGGCCTCTCTTCCCTTTCAAAAGAATGCCATGAACAGCCTTTCACAACACAGTATATGTAATTGACTCTTTTTCTTTGACCACTGCGTTTCTGTGAGGTGCTGTTTTGCTCTTGTTGTACAGCCTATTAATTAACAAATAGTGCTAAGAGTGCGAAATATTCAAATATGTAGGAGAAATAGGAATCTATGTGTCCATAATGGGCTATATGGGTGAGCTTCCATTTTTAATGCAACTGAGAATCAAAGATGCTATAAGCAAAGTGACCTGAAATAAAAAGACACAGAGAATTCAGAGTCAACATCTAGCAAAAAACCACCCCAAACAAAATGGCACTCATTACAACAACCAGTCTGAGTCAGGACACTGCTTCATATCGAAGAAAGGAACGAGAAACAGAAACACTTTCATGGATTCCAGCACTGCTACTGCTCACGTGCTGTAGAAAAATCTAATACGGATTTTTCATCAAGGCAGTATAATTGTGGCAGAAAGATGAACTGTCATCAAAACAACTGTAAGAAAGATAAAAGATAAAATCTTGCAATTTGGAATGTGTTTCTAGGAACTCTTTATAATCTCCATGACTAAATGCCTAAAAAAAAGGGACTTCTGGTGATCTCTAAGTCAATAGCCAAGTGAAAAAACCAAACCAAACAAAACAAAAAAAAACAAACCCACAAAAACAGTTTACAGTAATACCAGGGAAGACAAAATACCGATCACTGAATTTAATCTGTCAGGCCCTTGGTTTCAGTAGGAAGATGCATATGTTGAACAGAGAGAGCACAGAGACATTCTCAGAGTACAGGACAGAAATGAAAGCGAGTTGACAAGATGTTTCCAACCAAAACCAAAAGATTGTTGAGCAATAGCAGGATGGAGGCTTCTCCAATGTTTGTAGAAAAGATAGATGTTGATCTGTAAGCTGCATGGGTATCTTTAATAGGAATAAGAAGCAAGTTAGCATCTCACCTAGATATTTTCCTTCTCTGTGGAGACCTACTATGGCTTTCTCCATTGATACATTACGTAGCCATGTAAACTACAAAATCCATCCAAGGCGAATGCTAAGCACAATCATTTAATTCAGTTGACTAATTTGATACTTTAGACAAACTTAGTTTCTCTCTCTCAACAATAATTTAGAAATTTTTTTCAGTTTCACATCAATTGAGAAAGTGTATATGGGAAATGAAAATAGGAGGCTGATGGGAATAATGTGGTAAAACTGCATATGAATAAAATATGTGAAAACATACTGTTATAAATGTCTTGATCCATTAAGTTTTAGTACCAAGTATTTTTTCAGCCATACCAGACTGATCTCCACATCTTCCTTTCTCTGCAGAGGTCACGGTTCAAATTTGGAACATTATATATTCTTCATAATTGAAAGAAAAGTCTATCAACTCTGAAAAATTGCTCCCAAGTTAGTAAGTAAACAGAATTTAACTCCTCTGGCATAAAAATATTTAGTTCATGTATGAACAATGGAAATTATTAATATGTACATTTCCAGAGTTATTTGACCCTCAGTACATCATTGAATAAGCATGCTATAATTATAAACTTTTCTTTCTTTATCTAGTCATGTCATTACTATATGGCTAGATATACCACATTCATAATTAGGATTACAAGACTTGATACCTCACAATAGACACTATAGACATTGTTTCAGAAGTGATTTGTTGCATAATCATGCAAACACTGAATTATTTCAATCTAAACTCATAATTTAAACTCACGGTGGTGTACAATTTAATCACCAGGATAGTCTGAGAGATAAGGAAAATGGAAAATTCAAATGTAAAAAAAAAAAAAATCAAATAATCAAAAAATCATAGATATTCTTCCTGAGGTACTGGATTCAGCCAAAACCCAGTAACATCCAACATTTGCCAACCCTGAAGTTAAACTTCATCTGTCACTCAAAGATGGGATTCTAAGTCTGCTTCCTCTCTCTTTAAAACAGAGTAAATCGGTGAACTTTAACTTTTCTGAAAAACCACTTGATTCCATTTGCAAAACTGAACTCAGGAACAGTTCAGGTTTGGGCTCCCTTTAATCAGCCATCACAGAACTTCAAAGTTGTTCAGCTGCAAGTTGAGACATCCTCTCCCTCTGATTCAGGACCTGCCATACAAAAGAAACCAAATCCCATTCTTAAGCGATACTCAAAAATACAAAGATAGCTAAGTCTCCACAGCTGGTGACAGTTTTTATTTCACAGGAATGACATTTTCAAACACTTCAGATCAGCAAGACTTTAGTAATGTAGGCAAATCTACAATCAAGTGGATGTATTGCCAAAAAGCAGGGCCAAAGATGAACAGTGCAAAGCATTTTATTCACGCTTAGCCATTTTCCACTCATTTTGGCACACAGCTGGCATGTCCAGAGTTTACTGAGGAGCATTTTACCTTTTGTGACAATGACAATAGTCTGTGAGATGGCTGATGAATGCTTCCAGAATGATGAAACAGCACAGCTATACGGTATATAACCACTTTTAGGTGCACTGACATGAGCTATCCTGAGTATTAGAAGACAGATAACAACAGATAAATAGCAGTAAGGCATTACATTGGCCTACATCAGAGAAAAACATGAGAGTTTAGAGATTGTTCTCAAGTTACACAAGAACAAGAATTGTGTTTATGTCCATGTAACAGATCTGGGGGGCTGGGAGAAGGGAGCTTGTTTTTATTGTAGAGGCAAGAGCATACAAAATTATTGGATTTACTGCTGCCAAGTTCTACCTTTTTTTGTGCTAAGAGCAAAGGCTGTACATTTACTGTATTATATGGAATTATCAGCCATGTACAAACTAATTTTATAAATCTTAAAACATTACCATCTTCTGAATATCTCTTTTAGACAAAGGGCCCAGGTACAAAGATTGTGTCCTAACCAGAATCCAAATCCAGTTTTACCAACCCAGGTCCTTCTTCACAACAACAAAGCAGCCATCACAGGCTATATAAAATTTTCATGCAGAACTAAGAATTGGGAAATGCAGGAGGAGGAATTTAGATTGACATGGCAATCAAAACATCCAATGTGCTGCCCAAAATATCTGCGTATCATGCTCCCAAGCCATGCAACTTTGATTTCAGAAAGCTAAAAAATAATTGCCTCCACACACTTTTGGGCTCTTTTAAATTACCCGATCTGCTAAGAAAATAAGATACTGTCTATCATTACTTAGGAATATCTCACCAGAGATTGTTGCATTGAATATTTCAGAGGATTTTCTAGAAGTTCATCACCAGAGTGTTTCAATAAGTGATACAGGCAGCAAAAAGACATCTAGTTTTCTGATCAATTACATTGTAGACTACTAAGCTAACTATTTAAAAGAGTGCATAGTTATGCTCCAAGCATGAAACTTTAATGAAATAAAAGTTATAATCAACTGGCAACCACAGTGTTATAAAATATTCCTAACAATAAGAAACATGGACAAAAGGATGTTTTTTTGTTTTCCAATTTACCGCCTTCAACCTCCATGAAAGACCGACAAGCCTCTTGCTGCCTTTCTAAGATTAATGTTAGTTTAGGGAAGATCAATGGTTCCTTAGCCTAGCTAAAGGAAAAAATCTTTCATTTTTATATCCCGCTTGCCAGTTTGTCACAGGTAAGAGTGAGTATGCACTTGGGTCTGATAGGCTTATAAATAAAGCAAATAGTGACTAGAGCAATATACTGGGAACTGCTAAAAATGTTTTATTTTTATGCCTACTTCTTCCCTCATTCCAACCTCCAAAATACCTCTATAGAATCTATAAATGTCAAACAGAAGATGTGCAAGACCTCCTGTAAGATGATGTCTTTCAGTTGTCATCCCTTGACACAAATTAAACTGGTACACAGCTTCCCAAAATTTTTTTTGGTGGATTTTAGCAGAGTTGAGTAACTATTATTTTCTATCATTTGCCTTTAAGGAGGGCAATATACTGATTTTGGCTGTTCCTCACATAAGGAACAAGCAACTTTTTAATTCGTTACAGAGTGGTAATATGGGAAACGTATAGATTTACTTTTAACTAATATTTCACAATAACTACACCAAAAGCATTTTGTAGTTTTTAGATATTTAAAGTCTAATGTTGTCTGATGACAACAATTTCTAACAGTCACCAAGAAGAAATGTTAAAAAAGTAAATTCACTTATTCATAAAAGCAATCACCAAGGAAAAGACAAGAAACACACAAGAAAAGAAAGAAAGAAAAATGTTGAAAAAGAAAGATATGTGGATAATACCTAGTGAGAGAGAGCTCATTGATGACGGTGTTGAACATGACAGTTTTTCAGTCAACTGAGATAGAGGTTAGGGAGCAGACAGCTATTTGAAGGGACCCAGTAAGAGAACAAAGGTGAGACAGCCTGATTAATTACTCCCTTTAAAAATGCATGTGTGCTTTCCATGGTACATTTTAGCATCCAGCAAAAAAAGGTTTTGATGGTAAGTAATATTTTCAAATAAATGAAGCTTTTGCAGTAAGATTTTTTTTTTCACCCAAAAGCACCAGAAAAAAGCACAAATTTTCCACATAAAATTGTAGTTTTGACAGAAGTCCCTTTGAAAAACTAAATAAAGCTAGACCTCCTTTCCAGAGAAGCTGCTAGAAATATCATTTGGAGGGTTTCATACATTAGCAAATCTGTATTTCTACATTTTGAAATTTTCTGTATCTACCCAAGTAATAAGTGATAGGTCGAGGAAACAGCCTCAGGTTGTGCCAGGGGAGGTTTAGATTGTATAGTAGGAAAAATGTCTTCACTGAAAGGGTTGTCAAGCACTGGAACAGGCTGCCCAGGGAAGTGGTTGACTCACCATCCCTGGAGGTATTTAAAAGATGTGTAGATGTGGCACTTAGGGACGTGGTTTAGTGGTGGGCTTGGTAGTGCTAGGTTACTGGTTGGACTTGATTGTCTTAAAGGTCTTTTCCAATCTAAACAATTCTACGATTCTATACTCAATTGTAATCCTGCAGAACTTTTGCTAAGATTTAATTGTTTATTCCAAAACTTCTGTATATCACAGGATGTAACTTGCTAAAATGTTGGAGTGCCATGTGTCTGTATAGTTTTCTTTCAATTTGAGAAACAAACAAACAATACCTCCAAAAGACTAATGTATGATTTCTTTTAATGCAACACAATGAGCCAATATAGAAGATTTAATTAGTTTATTCATAACAGTTAAATATCAAACAGTTAGGAAAATTCATTAGGGCACTACACTGTTTTTGCACTTCTGAGTAACTGATCTCTAACTATATTCCTTTAAAGAACACTGACTAAAATTCTGACTATATGTTCTTGAAATCTACAGCAATCATAACAAAGATTTGAGAAAAGACTGGAAAATAGAGGCAATTTCCTTTTAGTTGCTGTTCTAATTCACTTTCAAATACATAAAAACATTAGAAAACCACTAGAAAACAATGTGTAAAACACACATCAATGTCTAACACAGATCAAAATATTTCACAGTTTGAGCCCAGTCCAACTAAAACATATTAGCCAACAAGAAAAGACTGGAAAAGTAAAGATTTTTAGTTTCTTTGCTTTGCTTTCACATCTTGTTGGAAGTTATCAAATGTACTTGTTACATACTAAATGAAGAAAGGGGATACTAGATCTTGAGCAAATATAATCCTTCCCAAAAAATGTGTGTTGAAAACAATTAGGTACTGAATTCAAGGATTTTAAACAGTAAAGTTACTCTCCTTTCCAAATGCTCATCTCTACTAATTTGGATAGTACTGCTTTAGCTATCAAGCTGCTACACTCCTAGAACTTTACCCCTACTGTAAATAACAACAAAAGTGAGCTCTAAAACTTTGTCAACACTTCAGACCTCCTTAATACATTGCATAGTAAGCAAGAAGCCATTTCTTCTCTTTTGGTACATAATTTCCTATACACTAAAGTGAAAACATGTCACATGAAAATAATGTTTCAGGAAGGAGAACAGAACAGTTTTGTATTTTCCAAAAAAATGCTTCTGAAATCTCATTGAAAAGTCAGCACTTACCCCATGGACAGGGATTTATTGTCCTTGAGCGAGCCCACTTAACCTTCTAGCCTTTTTCAGTCACATACAGAGGAGAATATGACCCCCCACCACCACCACATTTGCCCTCAAAAAAGTACCTTTTAGCATCATTACTTCTTTTGTATCTTAGAATAAAAGTAATTGAGGGGGGTTGATTTTATGTATCACCTGTGTGCTTCACATACCCATAGAATTTAATAATTTTTTTTTTTTTTTTTTTAAATAGGAAAGCTTGAAGGAGTTAGTTGTAAAACAGACACCTGCAAATGCCTAAGAAAATATCAAAGGAGATTTCATGAGATCTTGAGAGGAATGTCTATAAAACCAAATGGACATGAAATAGATCCATGAAAGAGACTTCTCAGACGCAGACGAACTATTGATAAAAACATATATTTGAGAAGTAAAGCCATTAGTGTACAAGGGATTCTGAACAAATACCAATAAATCAATGAGAGTGAAAGCAGACACCAAATTGAATAGGGATTTTTCAAATTTGAAAATTGGCTAGTTAGATAAAACAACTAGGAGACTATTTTGTGTGTTTAAAGGTCAGCGGTTTTGATATACTAATAAATAAGCTAACTTCTGTCAGTGTCATACTTGACATTTGTATGGCAGTAAGCAAACATCATATGGTTTCAAGTGTGGGCATTCAACTTAAAAACTGTCCCAGCTAAATTCTAAAGTCTTTCCAAAAAACCTAAATCCTAAAAAGCAGAAAAGCTAAGCAGCTTCTTATAGACATTCTAGAACCATTTCTGAAAGTAAAATGACAGAAGGTGGCAGTTACCTGGAGTGGCCAAAGAGGAGGATTAGGAATGAATTGTGAAGCCTGAAGAGCTAATACAGTCTGAGGTTGTTTCTCATTTCTGCTAGCTCCACTGAACTCTAAGACAGAAGAAAACAGTGGCTGACCTGAAAACAAAGGTCACTAACGCTGGCTTTTTTGCTTGCATATTAAACTTTAAATTTTCAGAGATTTGACAGTTTCAGATATAAAGTAAAATAGAAACTTAACTGAAACCCAGCTAATTTATTATATATTTTTATAATAGGGTTTAATCTGGAACATCCATAAACATAACAAAGGCTTAAGCAGCAGCACTGTAAGTATCAAAGACTCATTGCCATGTAGGTCGTTAACCTGAGAACACAACACTTAAAAACATACGTGTGGGTGGAACTTTGACTGATGACATCTTGGATTAGTTGCAAGTAGACTGATTCCATTATTTTTGAAATAACTTCTTTCCACTAACAAAAACTTTGTGCTTTGTATTAAGACTTTCCTTCTTTTGTACTGATTCTTATAGATACTACGCTTCCACTAATGAAATAGGAAAAACTAAAAAGAATAGACCCATCAGAATTATTTGTTTACTATTGAACTATATTTTATCTTCCTACTCTTCCATTTTCCTTGCATCATGCATTATTGTTATAGGCTGAACTACAAATACTGTGGAAGTAGAAAACCTGTTTTTAAAACATTACCATGGATGTGTAATACCTCTTTGCTACAGCAAATTTATAGAAACTTATAGGAAGATGGTTTACAAAGAGGCTATAGACATTTTTACTTGAAAGCAAGGAAATAACAATTTAGTAATAGGTTTTAGGAATAGGGATGGCAGACAGTCATTGTTTGTTCAGAATGAAGTCTTACAGTGTTATTCAAGGCTGGCAAGAAAGACAGAGTGGGTATACTGAGAACCAGGTTTAAATATGTTTAATGCTGATGGCTGGACTTAAATGACTGGGATAAATCATTCCTAAACTGAATATTAAATCTCAAAATCATAGAATTTTGAGAAGGAATCATAGTAATACTTTATTCACTGGTGTCAATACATTTTCTTACAATTTTCATTTCAGAAAGAATTTCACTCCTCGGATGCATGAACAGATAGTTGAACTCCTAGCATATGCTTTGAATTTTCAGCGTTTGGATGGTACACTATGGCATGCTAAGGAACAGTTCATTGGCATAACATAGGTTGTTTATCTGTTTTATAAAATGCTAACTGGTTAGAAATATTTCAAAGTTTTGCATATGCAATACACTTCACAGAATTTATATTTCAAGAACAGAAACAACACATTTGATGGGAAATTTGTGTAATCAGTGAGTACTGTATCAAGATCTCCAGAACTGTGGAATAACCATCACCAAACAGATTTAGGCACTCATAAAAATATCACCTTTCCATGGGTCTGTACTGAACACACAAGTTCAATAGTACTCTTCCTACAAGGCTTTCTGTGTAACTTTTGAGTAAGAATGCAAGCTTCGTGCTTTATTTCATATCAGAAAGAGAGATGTAAAATTTTTCTATCTTTTTTCCAGTTTTATCTGCAAAGATGTGATGGGAGGCTCTCTCTCCATACATGCAGGTATTAAACCAAAGAAAGTGAGTCTGTAATATCAGCTGAAGGTTTAAACTCAAACAAACCAAGATAAATAATTATAATCATCAAGTAAGCCCAAATTCACATCATACATACATTTCAAACCACCTTTAAAGACAAAGACTCATGATACACTATCACTTTTCCCATCAGGCTCTGTTAATGATTACAGTGGTTTTTTTTAATAAAGTGTTTAAGGCAAAAATCATTTTCACAAAATAGTCCAGTGTATTTAAACTGAAATTGGGAATTCTGAGCCTCACAGTAAAACATATTTCTGTGGAATAACTTCAATGTAATTTGTCATAAGCTTCTGCATGATAAGCATAGATACCTGAGGACTGTAACATAAGCAATAACTGTGAACCGTAAATCTAAAATGTGATAGATAAATAAATGCAATATGGTCTAATACTCCTTAAAACTGAAAGTACATTCCCCCTCTGGCTTCAGAGGACTTTGGATCATGCTTGGGTGTATGGCACTCATTCTTTAGAGTATGCTTATAATAAATTTCCCCAAGGGGAAGAATCAGGGATAAAGAATTGTAAGAATTAAATAATATAATCCCACATCAGAATTTAGGAAAGAGAAACTTGAAAGTATCAAGACAATTAATGGAGGACATTCTCAGGAACCTGATGTCTCAGCACCATCTCAAAGTGAAAAATTAGTGCTGGACTTTGTGGTTTCCCAAGTTCTTTTATGGAATTTTAAATGGCATTGCCCTTCAAGATTTCTTTAATCACTTAGGTATTTTATACCATGTACAGAAAAATATATATAAAATACACTATTATTCTAGCCAAGTATTAATCATTGACAGACTGTAGAGTAAATGGCCTATTGCCTGCACAGCACAGCTACTGAAAAGGGAAAAAAAAGGTTATTAAAGGACAGATTAGCTTCCAGAAAGTAAGAAAACATAAGAGGATGCGACATACTCAATGTCTATCTACAGCTATACCATAACTGGCAAGCAGTAAAATAAAAATGGAGCAGAACTGCAGAGCAAAAGAATTCGTGCTGAGGATGTGATGTCCACTTTACACAGGTTTTGAGACTTTTACTTTGGACAAGCTGGGGTCTGTTCCTGGGGGCTGAATGTCCAGCAATTGGTTGGAGTGCATTAGACTTGTTCCTAGAATGTATTTTGCAGTCAGTTTCATCCAAAGGTATCCAGGTCAAGTGCTCTGAGACTGCTTCATATTATGAACCAAAGCTCAGGCCAACTGGGAAATTCAAAAGCATACTCCTGATCAAAAATCAGTACAGGAATAAAACTCAGAGAAGGCAAAAAGGGAAACAAACAAACAAAAACACCAAAACCCCCCCAAACACCCAGATCTTTAATTATTGCACCAAGAGATTCCAAAAGAAAATATGGAAGTACAAAATAGAAGTACTAAGTATGGCTTAGTACAAAAGAAAATAATTTGCCATTTAATCAAAGGAATTGATTGACAGAGGTAGAAGAGATTTGAGCTACAACAATCACGTAATTTACTTTAAAAAAGCCCAATGTCAAATTATTGACTACAAAGTTTCCTCTTTCAAACAACAACAGCTGGACATCAAGAGCAAAATGCTGCTAGACATGATACAGAAACACTCACAATGAGATAGAAAGGGAAATAGTTTTCCTCCCTTATGCAAACATCTGAGATGTTACATTAAAGCCAAGCTGATGCTTTTAAGGGTTTTAGCCAAAAGCAGTGTAAGAGAATGACCACCCACATTCTCAAAGCTGAGATAATTTTGTTTAGAGCACTCAGGAAATGGAGGTTTAAGAGCTTAAATTCATGCTTAGAATAGGAAGAAGCAGGCTCTTGTACTGGAATAGCCAAATCTCAGTGAGCCAGTTAGCCCTTAGCCTACTGTAAGTTTGGTGGGGTAAGGGAATGTAGTATGATACTCTCCATTATTTTGATCTAAAATTCTACATTACAAGAATGAATGGCTGCAGATATGCCAAATGGGTTTTTTGTTTCAAATGAATCAACGTCTTCCAGTCAAAACAGAAAACTCCTGTTAAGCTGGAGAGTCTATGATGTGATGGCAAGAAGAAAAATTTCCAAACTAAAGCTTAATACAAACGCAATAGTTTGTTCTCCTGTGTTTACTCATGGATAATATCTGCAACTTTGGCTAGACATTACACAAGCATGTGAAAAGACTTCTTTAGAAATCAGGAGGCAGAAATGTATCATCCTGAACACTAGTAAGTTAACTAATTATAAGTTTAAGCATTAGTACAGAGAGAGATTCCTAACAGCTTCCCAAAAACGTGGAGCTATTTAGTAACCTATTTTGAAATAGACAATCAAGTAAGCCAGTACCCAAAATGTAGCAATTGATTCAGAGTGCCTTCAGATATCCCCCAGTATTGAGCCAATCATGCTGTTCTCACCAGCAGATCTATTCCAGTTTTTCAGACTGGAGCACAGCAGACAAGTCACGTACCCACTGCCCTTCCCTGGAGCACCAGCAGCGGGGTGCTGCATGTGAGGGCTAACAAAGGAGTGACAGACTTGCTGCAGCTCTACATACTTGAAATGCTGGCGTTGTCAGCCCACCGCTGTACCCACGCACTCATATTATCAATTACCTCCAGCCACAGCTCTAAAGATAAGGTAAGGCTGAATCACCACATCATCAAGCACTGATCTATTTATAAATGTTTCTGAAAGATAATCTGTATAATGTGGATTCAGAACTATATATTAGAGGAAAGACTCAAGGAGTATAGTGATGCATCTTAGATTTCCACTGAACATTTAAATATTAAAAAGAAAATTCTTTTTATCATATTTTAGGTGTGTAATTTTCTTTGGTACCTTTTCAAAGCGTCCACACACAGGCAGCTATGTGAAAGCTGTCAAAGCATATGTTGTGTTCTTTAAAAAAAAAAACAAAAAAAAACAGGTTTTCCAAGTTTTTTTTTTTTTTCTTTTAAGATTTTTTTTTTTTAAATGCATTTCTTCTGTATCTCCACAAAGGCATCTGTAAGCTTCATTTACAAGATAAACTTTATTCTACAACCTCTTGGATCTCCTGTTTATGTGCAATGGTCACTGACTGAGTCCCAAAGATGCAAGCCATACTGTATATTCTTGAAAATCAGAACTGAATATGTAGGTTAACGTCCAGGCAAATAAACTTCTCAAAACTGAGAACACTTGCCCATCTCAGGTGCAAAACTGGTAGCTGTTGGGAGCTCTGTGATCCAGAAGAAATTGCAGCAGTGAGCAACTTCTTTATTTGCCCAGATCAGTCTACAAAATACATAGGAATATTCAATGTATAAAATTGTACTCCAAATGTATCAGCAGATTATACTGCACATGCTACTGTCATATGAAACCAATCATTTTACAAGATGACTAAAACTATCAGTTAAGGCCAAATATAAATTCCCATGAGGCTGCATAAATTGCTATTGTTCCAAGTAGTTCCCCTTCGGTTAGAATCTCACTAGAGAGACAGTATTCCTCTTTTGAAAGAAAGTAAGCTAAAAGATAATCATGCATGGCAATGTTTCAATAACATAAGGAGAAAAATTAGATTCAAAACTCATAACATCTAGATATACACACATGACATGCTCTAATGACTGCCATATTAAAGTGCCAATATAATGATAAAGCACTTGTGTCCAAACTAGAACGTAAAGTGGACAAAGATCCCTTTGGCTTGGCATCACGCAGGTCCATCAGTGGCTAAAAAAGACCCAGGCAATACTACTCAAACAGGGAAAGTTTACTCTGCATTCCTTCCTCAAAATAACTCCTGCAAACTACAGGAGATTGGAAAAGTGTCTTTGCATATGATAACTTTTCTTGAGTTTTATGTTTTAATATATGTATTGAAAACTAAAGATACCTACTGGATTTCTTTATGAAATGAAAATAGCTATACTTGTAAAAATAAATGGTCAGCTCTTTCGTTTGGTCTTTGATGCTTTAAACTGCATTTAGCTTACAGTTGAAGTTTTTCACCTCAGAAACTGAGACAGTCTAACTTGAAAATACAGCTAAGGATCTCATCCAGCCATTATAGCCAACTCCTCCACTCAGGAACATTAATAAAATCAGTAAGAATCAGAGCACCTGCACATGCAGATGGAAGAATTTGATCTATGCATGTATTGAAGTCTCTCTCTACTGAAATCAGAAGGAAGAAATAGGTATGTTAACTGCCATGTGTCTCAAGTTAAATGTGACCTTAGGCATAACACTGGTCTTGGAAGTTATTGATACACACCCTTGCATACTTCATGAGTTGGTGCTTCAATAAAGAAGCAAAAGCAACAGCTCCCTTTGCCGTAGCCCACTTTCACCTCATTCAAGACTTCTCTCCTTTTTACCCCAAGCCAGGGGAAAACTAAGAAACCTAGGTAGGTAGGTATTTAGAACTGTAATGGGAAATAAAACTAATACTGCCTTTCGACTGCAGCAGGGCAGGATTCATATTTGCATGTGCACACACAGGCAAAGGAATAAGCAAACAGCCAAAAATCAAACTAAAATAATCAATCACGTGAACAATAAATGGGGAAGCAGTATAGTACCAGAACAGGTAGACAGAGAAATTAAGTGCAGTTTATTCTTTGTAACAGATTATATATAGCATTATCTTTGCTAGAATTCCATTTTAAACAATGCTTATTAATAATGCATCATTTAATTTAACAATGCCTTTTAGTAAGAAAAGAAAGGTTAAGGATTAACAGCTTTAGCGTTCCTAAAATGTGTGTATAAGGAAAATGCTGAAATACTGTGTATAGCAAACTGCTGCAGCTATTAATATCATCTCTGAAGGGTTACAGATTCTGTCTTTTAAGCAAAAATATCAGTGACATTTGGAACTGTTTGTTTAAAACTGCAGACTGACAGAATGGGGACATAAAAACATACGGCTAAAGAGAATAGATGCAGTGATGGTATACACATCTACTTGCTATACTGATATGTAAAATATATCCCTTGACGTGTATATTTTTCTCTATTTTCACAAATTAGTTTTCTGTAAAGTACTTGCTGTAATTCAAAAGAATGATAATTGGACTTATCTTTAACACAAAAAAATAAACCTTTTAGTGTTTCCTCATGGTGTGATGTTCTATTCTTGTAAATTTTAAAGCTATCTGTCAGTTGGTAAAAGTAATGTAAAGTATTTAAAAATTAGAAGTATTTAAAATCATGAAAACTAGGTAGTTTAAGAGACTTTAACATTCCAAAATTTCATCCAGTATGCACAAAAGTGAGAACATCCTACTAGAGCACCAGTAAAAAAAAAAAGGTCAAAATAAATTATTGTCTGTTATCGTGCAGCGAAATGACTCAATACCTGCTATTTACTAAGGTTAGCACTGTTCATATTACATAGATAGTTCCTGAAATACGAAGCGTATGATGCCACAGAGATGGATTGTATTATCACCCCATCCCCCTTCTCCCTAAAATAGAGAGTAGCTCAGGGAGATGTGAGGTTGGTGTAACCCGTGGGCATTCACAAAGTAGCAGAAATGGACACGTTAACTCTCTCATAAATCCAATTATTTGACTTTTACTGTTTTCTCTCAGCGTGCTTGCTCTGCTGAAACGAAGATGATCCTTCCACTTAGGAACAACAAATATCAGCATGTTGTAATTTTATTTAACCATTAGGAATAAAAACTTATGAAATTTTAAATCTTAAAACCAAGATGGAACAAAGGGTCTTCTTATTGTCAGTGAACCTCAACCAAATGTAGATTTGATGTAACCGTGCAGCTTGAGGCCATCTTTCTTCTCTCCCTTATGATTACAGTGGAGGAACACGTGCTGCACTCTCCCTTCACAGTACTGCATTGTTTCAGTGACTACAACAGATAGTCCCTTTTACCATTTAGGAAAAGTTTAAGATGTCTTTTGCATTCATTTTTTAGCATTCTTATTTTCTCTTTTTGGAGAGTTTGCTCTTTTCCTGTAAGAGCAATACCTCATAGTTAAGCTCAGAAAACCCTTTACCACAGGATATTTCTTTGAAAGTTGTCAGGGAAACTGGAAGAATGAGAGGAATTTGAGACAAAGAGAACACAGCTAAGTACTGTAATGCCATCTTACTTAAAGTAAACCCAAGTAAAAATGCCAGTTGCAATTGTGTTAAAGACCTGTGAAAGAAGGGAGTTACAAAAAAGTGGTACAGAACTAGTTAAAAAAAAATTTAAAATTTTTTTATTAAAAAAATTGAATGGACAAGCACAGACTCCAAGCCATAAGACCAGTAAAAAGAGTCAAAGAATCATCACTATTCTTCCCTTTGAAGACTTTCATTATTGTTTCAAGACATCTGTATTAATAACAAAAATATAAGAACAGTTCCAGCTGTCAGGTACCCTCTTTAAATTAAGAGCCTAGATTAAGGAGAAACTGGAATGTAACAGAAATGTACTTCAAAAGGCAATTGATATCACCTAGGCATATCTCACTCCATTTTTTGGCTGCTGCGGATACTTGACAGTAAACACATCTTGATCCTTGCTATTCAGTGTGTTGTACAAAGTAAAATCTCCCAGATTAATTGGCTTAATTTACTTGTTTACTGAAATCTGTATCTGTAAGATGGGGTATCTGGATAAAATGTAATGGACTGTGATAAGTAAAAAGTCACATTGGGTAAATCTAATGGCTCTTTCTGCTTTTGAACTATGAAAAGAGTCTAATCACAACTTTTTACAGAGCTTATTTAACAATACTTTGGTAGCATAGACATATTTCAGACTAACAGCAAAATGTATACTTGTATAACTACAGGTATTAAAGGTTAAACATAAGCTAACAATAAAGAATACTACAAGTTTAGAACTACAGATGAATCCTTTACCCTTTAAACAGGCAGCATAGATATTAGCAGAACTGTCATAATCTGAAAGTAGGAAAATTTGTGTTTTGCTCATTGACCACTGTCTCTTCTTCCCATTTCTCATAGTCTAACCAGCACTTACAGAAAGCCTCTCTTCGGCAATTTTTTTTTTTTTTTTTTTAAGTATTCTCATCGATTTTCTTTCAGATTGGATTTGACTAACTGTCCTTAGCAGCCACTGGGGTACACATTGAACAGAACGTCATCTTCACCTTTCTCCTCACATCACCCCTCCTGAAGAATTTCTCTCAGGCACAGAATTTGTGTCATAAAAGTGAGAAAGACATGGTAAGGACCCGCAATGATGTAAATAAGGTATTCAGCCTATGCCTCAATAATTTATTTAAAACAGCAAAATTTATTTTATCTCAGTGACTTTTACATCAAGACTAAAGCATTTAACTGGATGTATACATACTCCATGAATATACACATTCTTTAAACATCTAATTTAATTTTCTTAGATTCAGTCATCATATCTGAAACAAGGTATGTAATTATGAAAAGATAGCATTTGGATTTACAGTACACAACCAGTAAGAACAATTAATTAAAGAAAAAGTACCAGGCACTAATTAAGAACTGCTTTTTTTGAAGTAAGTGACAGTACAAATGCTTTTCCTGAATTTCTGTGAAACTGTTTAAAAATTCATCAAAGTACTTCCACATAAAGTTGGGCTTTGAAATATATAATCAAACTCAGCGTTAGTATAGCTCTTCCTGCCCATTTTTAGCCTGATTGCCAAAGGAAGCAAAGATAATGTGACCACCCTGTACACCAGCCTCCCTCTTCCAGCCCCTACAGCTTCAAAACTGTTGGCCAGTTTCCTTCAAAGACAGGAAAGTGTTAAAAAATAACAGTATTTCCTCCAGTTTGAAAATCCATTTTCCAGGTAGAGAAGAGAGATAAATTGGTGGCTCTTCGGAAAGAAACCTGGCCTTTATATACTCTGTTTAATCAGTAGCTGGGGAGACAATCAGCTGCCACAAAGCTGCAGCACACACTGCCACATGTGAAGGTTGCTTAGAAGGATTAGAGGTACTCAGTGCTCAAGTTTAGAAAAACACACTTCTTAGATCAGCATCACTTAGCTCAACAGCTCAGGCAAAATCTTCTCTACTTATAAACACTACAGAGATCACTTTCAGTAAAAAGCCCAGGCCAAAACCTCTTCGAGCTTCAGCAGTTGATGAGAAACCCCATGTTGAGTCAGGGTTTGAACTTTATAAAAGCCTCAGTTAATGCTGTACACTAAATTATATCCTGAGATGCAAGTATCTTTAATCTCTAGTTGTTTGTACCTGAAGTTTGTGGAGTGAGTCTAGCTTTGTCTCTGCTATGTTCATATTTGCTTTGTTAAACATTTAAGTGAAACGATAAATACGTACAGAAAAAAGAAGCAGGTCACTTTATGCATGGCACTTCTGCAAAGACATTCAACAAAACAAATTTTAGAACTGTCTCTTCTCTAGAAATAATCCTACATGAAAAAAGTACTGAAAATAATTAAATTCTGCAGGACAAAAAAAAAAATTTCCATGTTTCCATATATCAATATGGTGTAAAATGTCTTCATCTTTTAGATGAAACTCCTGCAATCCGTGCAATTCAGCTACCGTACCTTAGATTTACAGTGCATGAGTACCTTGAAGCACACACTTCAAGGCAAGTGCAGCTGCATTGGATTTTTGATAAGGTTTTTTAGCAGGACAGAGGGGAAAGTATATTTTTAAATGTGTTAATTGCTTTATTCTAGAGAGCTTCTCAAGATTTTGGCATCACCTTTCTAATTTTAGCAGAGAAGAAAGCACCAAATAATTTAAAAACCCAATTATCTAACCTGCAAAAACTTACAAATTACCTTTTGGCAGAAAATTGCAGTAGTTGGATTTTTATAGAATTCCTGTTTCACAGAAGTTGGATTCCAACAGAAGCTGCCTGAAACTATTTGCAAGGTGAGTCATGTATCTGGTTTGCGTTAGATCAGTACATATCAGCTGCCTTAGCTGGTACACAGATGCAGCAATGAAGAAGAAAGGCAAATGAACAAGGAGGAACTCCTTTGGCTCTGACATTCTTCCTTGAATTCCATGCATTAAGGGACCAAATCTTATGAAAATAAAAAACACTGAATTCAGAAAATCTGTCCACATTTAGCTTCAACTTACTACACAGCTGTGTCCATTAACATCCAATAGACTATACAGTCTGGGACTTGTGGTCAGAGTGACAGTGCTACAGAACAAAGCGTTTTTATCCAAACAGATTTCCTCAGCACACTTGTTCAAGTGGGCATTGCTGATCAGTTCAGAAAAGTTTCTCCAGACATAGCACTACTGACAAGAACATGGGAAAATTTTTCACCCTCAGGAACTTGCCTGTGACTGGCAGCTGATGAAAGACTTTGTGAGAATTACTGAAGTAACATGTACTGCATGTGGCAATCTACCCCCTTTGTGTTGTACTGAAATAAAACAGGCACTCCGTAGGTTTTCACAGAACTTAGTATACCTAATTTTTTTTTTAAGCTTAGATTCTTTAGCTACAGGTTTATGCAACTTCCCTGTCAACAATCTTTGTAAAGCTGAAGAGTAATACACTTCCATGTCCAAGGTCTTGAAGTGACAATACAATGATGTACTACTTTTTGTCACCTCCCCCCGAAAAGTATATGCTTTGACTTGGGAGAACAGCTGTAGCAAACTGTGATTGCTGATGTATGAAATGAGAGCATTTGTTCGATGAACAAAGGGAAAACAGAGAGCCCTGCAAGTTCATTGCTCTGCTGAGCTATTCACTGGGTACAGCACAGGAAAAGTAACATGACTTTTCTGTAGCACTTTGAATTAATAGTTTTCGTTTTAAATAATGTCATCAGAGTTAGTCATTTACAGTTTTCACAGCCAGCCTCAGGGTAGCTCCAGATCTGAAGACCCTACTCAGGCAAAACAGGATTCTGTTTCAATAAGGACTTTATCTTCCACCCTGAAACACTGAGTCCCACCGCTACAGCCACTTACAGTCTTACTGTCTACTATGAGTAAAGCTGCAGGTCCAGGTCATTTGTATTTTGCCTTGCCCTACTTCAAAAGATTTCAATCAGAACTTGAATATTGCCTTCTGATACAAACATGGAAAAATGCCTAAAGCTATCTGAATTAAATTTGGCACAAAACATTGCTCTGAAAGTATTATTTAACTAGTTTTAGCCTACAGCAAGGTTTTAAAACCAAGCTATAAACTCCCTAATAATAAGATGCCTAATAAAAGTGCTGACAGACCATTCACAGCTTCAGCAGTGCTCATTAAAATGCACTAGAATAGAAAAGTCTCAGGATGACGGATTCTCAGCGCCAAAGAACACCTCACATCTTGATAAACACACACATTTCTCGGCATGTGCACTACATACTCACTTTTCCTCTCTGGACAGCATATAATTACATTACTTTCTGCAAAAATGACTTTGGCACTGAATATTAATGACCTGTTTAGTAACTAACATAAAATAATCTCCTACATCTATGGAAGAACATGCAAATTTAACCAAATTTCCACAAAAATTAACTTTAAAGGAATACTTTTACTGAAGGATTTCAAAATTAATTGTTTTGCCCCAGGGCTTTCTTTTTTCTTGGTGTCCTAACTCTTTTTTTTTTCATAAATCCATTTAATTTTGAAAATATGCCCATGTGCTACAGGATTTCCTTTTAGTCATACAACACATTCCCGTGAAATAGTGGGAAAGTACATCAGTATTGTTTTCTTGGCTAAAAGTTCTATGTTCAAGCATTTGGGCCACACAAATGAACTTTTGTATTTGGTCCCAGGAAGACCAAAATAGCGTCTAGACTGGAATTAGTAATCTGCAAACATGAATGCTGGGAGGATTTTAGTTCCTATGGAGGGGATTCTCAACCTCAGGGGTGTTTATGAGATTTATGGAACTATTATGAAATTATAAAAACATAGCATAATTTATGCTTTTGCTTAACCCAGTCTCCTCCTCACAGCAGGGCTAACTTCAAGGATAAGACAGCTTGCCTAGGGCCTTGTTCTGTTAAATTTTGAGCATCTCAAGGAAGGAGGCCCTACACCCTCCTTTGGGCAACTCTGTGGGAGGTTTTTGCCCCTCAAACCACAGAGGTGTTCTTAATCCTCTTGAAAATAGCTCTGACATACATGTAATCACTAAACACGTACTGGGCTCTGGTGTAAGGGCTAAATAGGACTACGCAAACCACTCACATGATAGCGCAGACCCACCTATCTTCCTTGTTCCAGTGCCTTATATTACACCACAATTTAATAACATCCAAAGACACACTGAAGCAAGAACTGGAATCTCAACCTAACTCCTGTAATCAATTGCTGAAACACCCCATTCTGGAACAATACCTGATCCCTTCGTACTGGTAAGTGTTATTTTATTCAGAGCAGAACATAACACACAGGAAGTCCACTAACTCCTGAAATTCATCTTTCAGTCATAAATCCTTCCCATAAATCCCATACTGATTACCTTAACATAGAAATGGAAGTTTGATACAAAGCCTTGCTGGCAGGACACTGGTCAGAAAAGTGCTTCAACCCAATAACATGAAAGGTAGAAAGAACAAAACAAGAATATTGACTAAAGAACACACAGATAAGAGTTTACAATTCAAATCTTAACAGAGTTAAATGAATTATTTAATTTATATATATATATATAAAAATCTTTTCCAATTTCTAAAAAGCTTTCTTATTTTTTAATTGCTTACGAACCATCTGTTTTCCAGCATGAAAAAATAATGTCATACCAATTATTGTTCTCTACAGAGCCTCTAATGGGACTGGCAGTCACAGAATCACACAATTTTCAACATCCATAATGCAGCTGTAGGAAATAACTCTGCTTTTACAAGGCACACTAGCCTGAAGTAGCAGGTTATTTGAAAAATCATTTCTTAATGGGATATAGGTGTAACATATAAGGATCTACAGTTGTCAACCACTTGTTTTTTGTTGTTTGGGTTTTTTTTTTCTTTTTCTTGAAGAACCAAGCAACATGTACAATAAGGGTTTTTTAACAAAACAAGTCATCTTCGCTGCTCAGGGATGGCTTCTAGACCCCTGGATCCACTACTGTCCAGTGCCCATGCTACCACCTTTCTGTACATCAGCAAGTTCTCCATATGTTAACTACTCTTCCCTTATAGTGACCCATCTTTTCATAGCCCTTTTAGTTAGACCATGTATCAGATGAGAAAAATTACAGAATAATTACAGAAAATTACAAAATGCTATAAACAGATATGTTGCAGAATAGTCAGAGAAATTACACCCCCATTCCATGTCACAGAGTCCAAAAATGCCAGTGGTCTCAAAACATCTGCAGCCACTATTTTGAGTTTTCTTGCCTTAGACTTTTCTTCTCTTAGTCTTAAGTTCTTGGATGTTTCTAAGATGACCTATATATATCTTATGTAGCCTTTGCCAGTGTCCAGGAAAGTATTTATGCTGTTTCTCTGTTCTGTGATAGAGTTCATGAATTCCCTCACATTTCTGACCATTTCTACAACTCTTTGTTAGAAACCAGAACAATTTTTCCAATAGAACACCAGGCACCCCAAGAATTTAGCCCTTTATTACCCTATTAATTATCGTATTAAAGGATTTAGTTCCTGTTAGTATATTTTCTAAAAACCTTTTGCTATTTTCTCAGAGTTTTTTTGCCAGGAAAAAAATACAAGATTTCTGCTGGACTGTCTGCTTTTTGCAGCCTAAGGTCTTAACGACAAGGGATTCAACATTCATCAGACTCAGCTCTGTGCTATCAGGTCTCATTTTTTTCTCTGGTCCCAGCAATTCTTTCAATGGTTTTACACTGAACCAGAATCACCAATTCAAGATCAGAATTCAAACAGCTTTGAAACACAGAGCAAAAATATCCTGGGCACACCTGAACACCACTATATAAACAGGAGTCTTACACCCTTTGGGAAAATGGTGGGTAAGGGAAACAAAACCTCAGGCTGCTTATTTATGCAGAACTGTGTCAAGTTCTGGGCTCCCCAGTTCAAGAACAACAGAGAACTACTGGAGAGAGTCCAGCTGAGGTCTACAAAGATGATTAGGGGACTGGAACATCTCACATAAAAGGAAGGGCCAAGAGAGCTGGGTCTGTTTAGCTTGGAGAAGAGAAGACTGAGATGGGACCTGACAAATACTTGTAAATACCTACATGGCAGATGTCAAATGATGGCACCAGACTCTTTCCAGTGGTGCCCAGCAACAGGAGAAGGGGCAATGGACACAAACTGGAACACATGAAGTTCCATCCCAATATGAGAAAAAACTTCTTCACTGTGAGGGTGACAGAGCACTGGAACAGGCTGCACAGAGAGGTTGTGGAGTCTCCTTCTCTGGAGATATTCAAAACCCACCTGGATGCAAGCCTGTGCAACCTACTCAAGGTGATCCTGCTTTAGCAAGGAGGATGGACCAAATGATCTCCAGAGGTCCCTTCCAACCCCTACCAGTCTGTGATTCTGTAAATAAAATTCATTAAAATCTTAAACTCGTACCACAGAGGATGTAACTCACATTGATTGAAGTCTAACAGTCTACTTAAGTATATTTGCAACTACAGTTCAACCAGCTTTTTTTTGTTACAATTTTTTTAATTTAAGACACTTTTTAATGACAGAGACCCCCTACTTTTGCTAAAAAATGAAAACAATAAGAAAACACTGAACAGTGAACCACAGGAAGTTGGCATTTTCTCCTTACTGCAACAGACACACTTTACCGTGTGGCACATTGCACAAAGAGCAACTGCTCAATTTATCAGACAAATCTCAAATGAAAAAAAAAAAACAAACAAAAAAAACAAACCAAAGCCAAAAAAACCCCGAACAAACAAACAAAAAAAAGCTGCTGCAATTCAATTTCCAGTTGATGCAGTGCTGTTCTATCTGACCCAGTGTTTCAGAGCATCAGATAATAAACCAAAGCTATAGCACAAAATCTCTTTATTGGTCTAGTAAAAAGGAGTTGTAAATTAGTATTCCTTAGGGACAGATAAAACCATAGCACAGCAAATAAAAGCAGCAAAGGCAGACAAGTATTATCAGCTGAACAAGTTTCCTTACAGTTTTCCAAGACCGGACAGGCCCCCATTTTTATAGAACCTAGGTTAAGGTTAGAGAAGAAAATACCATAGAATCTTGGAGACAGCATGTCAAAGTTTAAGGGTGCATTGTGTAGAAAATTTACAAAATCAGAAATTACCATTTGGTGTTGAAACATATGGGACTTTTGAAAAATCTTATTTTTGATAGCTCGAGAATCACCTCCAGAACACTTGTTTCAGAGTATCACCATTCCAATGGATATAGAGAAAGATGTCCATTATAAGACACCAGTTATATTCTAATACTTTATATTATGTGGCACTTGTCATACGAGAATACCAAAATTCTCCAGTTACCGATTACACAACAGCATATGGTCCCTAAGAAGTAGGCATTTGTTACAAACTCACTTTGAGATTGAGATTCCTCCTCCACTACTGTTCTGCTGCATGCCAAATATGCACCTGTTATTATTTCATTACTAGAAAATGTCTAGTAAAATAATATTTTGCATTACCAGATACCAAAACATCCCATGTAGCTTAACTTTAATGTACCTTGTATCTCAAGTGTCTTTTTTTGGGGTACTGTGGACAGCAAGAGTAAAGCAGCAAGCCTGTATGCAGGATTACTATGCCTGTAGGAATAGATTATCTGCTGATTTGCCAACACACTGCCACATTTAGATTCACACAATTTACTTAAGAATTTCTTATCATTCCGTCCTTGATCCACATCTAACCTCCTGAACAATTATCACATGGCGGACTTCTGCTGCACATGCCAGGTTGATACCATCCCTCTTGAAAGACTATCCCATTATATTACTTATCAAAAGACAAAGCATTAATCCAGTTGAAATTAAAATCTCCTTCCAAATCCTAGGGTATATATATCAGTAGACAATTTTTAATACACTGAAGCGTAAAAATACAGGAACATAAGGATATCCCTGATGAGCCAGAGCAGTGTCCCACCTGGGCCAGCATCCTGTCTCCATCAGTGGCACAAGCAGATGCTACCTGAGGGAAATCACAGAAACCTAGTCTTTGTATTCCACTTCTTCAATGCTTCCCTGGCACCTTATTAGATGAAGGATATTAGAAAGTACTTCCCTGCCTAATTCACTTGGTATCTCTGTATGGACTTGTGGTAGGTTGTCCCTGGCTGGGGGCCAGGTGCCCACCAGAGCTGCTCTATCACTCCCCCTCCTTCACTAGACAGGGGAGAAAAAGGATAACAAAAAACTTTGTGGGTCAAGATAAGGACAGGGAGAGGTCACTCACTAATTACCATTATGAGCAAAACAGACTGAACTTAGAGAGGAAATTAATCTAATTTATTACCAACAAAACAGAGTAGAGGAATGAGAAACAAAATAAAATCTTAAAACACCTTCCCCCACCCCTCCCATCTTCCCAGGCTCAACTTCACTCTTGGCTTCAATCTCCTCCCCCTCCAGCGGCACAGGGGGACGGGGAATGGGGGTTACGGTCAGTTGATCACACGCTGTTTCTGCCACTTCTTCATCCTCGGGGGGAGGACTCCTCTCATCATTCTCCTGCTCCAACATGGAGTCCCTCTCAGGGGAGACAGTCCTCCACCAGCTTCTCCAATGTGAGTCCTTCCCACGGGCTGCAGTCCTTCACAAACTGCTCCACTGTGGATCTCTCCTACAGGATGCAGACCTTCAGGAGCAGACTGCTCCAGTGTGGGTCCCCCATAGGGTCACAATTCCTGCCAGAAAACCTGCTCTGGTGTGGGCTTCTCTCTACCCGGGTCCACAGGTCCTGCCAGGAGCCTGCTCCAATGCGGGCTTCCCACGGGACCACAGCCTCCTTTGGGTGCCTCCACCGGCTCTCTACACTCCCTCATCCTTCCTCCATGGACTGCAGGGGGACAGCCTGCTTCACACCATGGTCTTCACCACGGGCTGCAGGGGGATCTCTGCTCCGGCGCCTGGAGCACCTCCTCCCTCTCCTTCTGCACTGACCTTGGTGTCTGCAGAGTTTCTTACATCTTCTCACTCCTCCCTCTTGCTGCAAAAGCTCTTCCTAACTGTTTTTTTGCCCTTCTTAAATACGTTATCACAGAGGCACTGATTGGCTTGGCCTTGGCCAGCAGCAGGTTCGTCTCAGAGCTGGCCAGCATTGGCTCTATCAGACACATGGGAAGCTTCTAGAAGCTTCTTGCAGAAGCCACCCCTGCAGCCTGCCCCCACTCCCCCGCTACCAAAACCTTGCCACACAAACCCAATACACAACTTGTTGTCCATGAATATGAATCTGCCTTCACATCATCCTTTGACAAATAAATTTCAGAAGTCCAAGAAGTGCTTTCTTCTGTGCTTTAAACCAAACTCCTAATAGTTTCTTCAATACACTGTAGCTCAAACATTGAAGGATTTGGGAAATAACAGCTCTATATTAATTTTACCCATGACCTTCATGATTTTGTGAACGTTTATCATATTAACTCTCAGCCTTATTATCTCCCAGCTGCCTTTTTTCCAGCCTTGTCTATTCCTTATAAGGTGACTGCACTGTTCCATTAGTCATTTTGGTTCCCATACACAAATACATTGTGAAAATCATTCTCTGTACAGACAGACATAAATAATGCATGGCTTTCTTCAATAGCTCTTGATCAAGACTCAGCTTCAATGCCTGGTAAAGATGGAGATGAATTCTGCTAAACCTAGCCTTGATCTTGTGGCAGGATCATATCCTTGATTTACCACATAAGGCATAACAAGAAGTATGACAGGATCATACCACAGGTCAGGAGAACTCTAGAAATTTTAAGTCTGATATCCACTTTTGCCACTGTTTTCAGCAACAAAAAATTTAAATTATCTTATGGCAAATGCCATCTAGTTCTTCCCTTAATCACCATCAAGTTCTTTGGTTAGTTCCCCAAATCACCACTATTTTGACTAATAATTTTCCATTTAACAATAAAGATTTTATAAAAAACTGATTGCATTCACCATATTTCCCTTGTTCAGAATGCTTTTTAGGAAAGACAGACACGAGGTCAGTCTTACACGAACTACATTGTAATAAATACATGTTGCTTTCTAATCCCCTTTCCTTTATGAAGGTCTTCACAATTACTCTTTCTTTCAAAAGGTCTCTGAAAATATTCCATGTAATGGAGATCATATTAGAGAACTACTCTAGCAAGTGCTACCTGTTGCCCTGAGACCCAAAGATACTAATTCGGTACAGTCGCAGCCCTCTCTGGTACGGCATTTGCCAGTGGGCAGCAGGACAGGGCTGCCAGGTGCAAGGTCTGCAGCATCCCAGGTCGAGCTGGGAGGTCAGGCAAGGTGAGGACCAGCAAGGTAAAAGCGTGTGCCCAGGCTTCTGGCAACGCCAGGGCACCCAGGACCCTGACAGTCTGGAGGTTTTTGCTCCAAGCAGGTATGAGTCAAAGTGCAGCAGCTGCATTTTACAAGGAGCTCTCACAGTCCCAGTAAAGGCAGAGCAGGAGATTACAGGAAAGTGTAAATGCTTTTCCACCAATATCATCTCAATTCTAACCTTGAGAACATCACAAGTATTTCATATACCAAGAATTGTGGATACAGCACAATATATATTCCTCAAGAACTCAAGGTCACTTACATTTGAGGCCTAGCATGTTTGATTTGTTCAACTGGGGGAGGAAAACTCAACTTTTTCCACAAATGGTATTGCCACCTTTAGAATTCGGGAGAATTTGAACTTCTGGTTTCCTTTATAAGAAGGAGTTCCTCATTTTAAATGTCATGATTATGGATCTGTTTTACACACTGCTTCTCCACAGTGCACATAGTAACAGCTTATCAGACATTCTTCCATTTTCCAAGTTCTATTAATTTAATTTTTGAATATTTTATTTGCTCTTGTCTTCACAATGTATTACTAAAACTTAAAGTTCATTTTAAGTGCCCATAAACAAATAAGTTCCTCCAATAAGTTCTGTGTTTCATATCATTTGCAGAAAATATTCTCAGTATACACTGTAACTTGTGTGTATGAGGAATTCTTATACAAATAGAAGATTTACTGGTGTTAGGAAGGACAGTTTGTAAGGAGGTTATGCAAGCACAGATTTCATTGTTTAATCAGGTGTTTCCTGCTCTCCATTTGTTTTGTTTTGTTTTTGTTTTCTTCCATGAGATTTTCCTCATTCAGTGTCCTAAAGGAATCCAAAAAGGCAGTGGACATTTTGGAAGTGTTAAGTGATTTACTTCTCAGAACTACATTTAACTGAGAATCATTTCTAAACAAAAGTAAGTTTAACAATATTTCAAAATATTTACAAAAATACAGCCCAACCCCAGAAGTATTGATGCAAAAAAAATTGGTGCACAGGAGCTGTAAGGAAATCAGGGCACCCCTGGAATTTGTAGTGTTGGAATTTATAGGATTGCAGTTTTCCTGTGCTTTAAATGACAAGATTTTAGATCTATTTTAAGCACAGCACTGTCTTATGTAAGACAGTGTCCCTATACATTTTCTGCATATTTCAAAAGAGGGGGCTTGCCCTTTAATGTCACTGCTACTCTGAAAAAAAATAAACTTGGAAATTCTCGCCTTGCAGAATTTGAATCTCAGCAGACAATCTTTCTTTTATGTATACATATATAATTTGCTCATTGCTTTCAAGAACAAAAATCTGGATACTAGCTATGCCTCACTTCAAAATAAATAAGTGATCATTTGAACTGTGAGAAGATGTCAGAAGTTTCCCCCATGTCTGATGAAACCAATGCCAGCTGACTCCAAGATGGGCCCACCGCTGTTCAAGGCTGAGGTGACCTGCAATGGTGGTAGCACCTATGGGATAACATAGTTAAGAAAGGGAAAAAACTGCTGTACAACAGCAACTATAGCTGGAGACAGGAGTGAGAATATGTGAGAGAAACAACTCTGCAGACACCAAGGTCAGTGAAGAAGGAGGGGGAGGAGGTCCTCCAGGTGCTGGTGCAGAGATTCCCCTGCAGCCCATGGAGAAGACCATTGGTGAGGCAGGCTGTCCTCCTGCAGCCCATGGATGTTGATGGGGGAGCAGATATTCGCCTGCAGCCTGTGCAGGACCCATGCCAGAGCAGGTGGAGGCACCCAAAGGAGGCTGTGACCCCATGGGAAGCAACACTGGAGCAAGCTCCTGGCAGGACCTGTGGACCCATGGAGAGAGGAGCCCACGCTGGAGCAGGTTTGCTGGCAGGACTTGTGACCCCGTGGGAGACTCATGCAGGGGCAGTCTGGTCCTGAAGGACTGCGCTCTGTGGAAGGGACCCACGCTGGAGCAGTTTGTGAAGAACTGCAGCCTGTGAGAAGCACTCACATTGGAGAAGTTGGTGGAGGACTGTCTCCCATGGGAGGGACCCCATGGTTGAGCAGGGGAAGAGTGTGAGGAGTCCTCATCCTGAGGAAGAAGAAGCAGAGATATCGTGTGATGAACTGACTGCAACCCCCATTTCCTCTCCCTCTGTGCCACTGAGGTGGAGGAGGGAGAGAAAATCAGGAGTGAAGTTATGCCTTGGAAGAAGGGAGGGGTTGGGGTAAGGTGTTTTAAGATTTGGTTTTATTTCTCATTACTTGACTCCGATTTGATTGGTAATAAATTAAACTAATTTCCCCAAGCCGAGTCTGTTTTGCCTGTGACAGTAATTGGTGAGTGATCTCTCCCTTACCTTATCTCAACACGTGAGCCTTTTGTTCTATTTTCTCTCCCCTGCCCAGCTGAGGAGAGGAGTGATAGAGCAGCTTTGGCGGGCACCTGGCCTCCAGCCAGGGTCAACCCATCACACTTGCTTTCAAGCCTGTAAACTGGATTTTCTTAACAGTACAGTTGCATTTTTGTTTAAGTCACAAATTTCTTTGCAGAAATATATACATATGAAATATATCTACAGTTTTGAAGTTTAGATTCTGATGAATACACCATAAATGATGGTGCTGAGACAGCAGATCAGGGTATCCATGTCTCTGAGAATGCCTCTTCAGAGTTTGGAAGCAGTACTAGTTATGTTCTTCACCCTGTAATCAATGTCTCTATTCTATAAGAAGCAGTCAGTGAAAATGAAAGTAAAACTATAATGACACATGCAAGAAAAAGTTTTTTGTGATACAAAAGTCAACTAGAAATATGTAGAAGCATTATGTCACCTGAAGTAACTATTTCCATTTCATTTCCATTTCAGATTACCTGTTAGGATACTTTTGCTCTCACAAAACCCACTGCCACAACCAATAAAAAGCACTTAGCTATTTGTAATTGGGAAGAGATGCTTGTCCTCATGTACTTTAGAACCTTTCTTGCATAAATTTTCTTCTGCTTGCAGAAACCAGTTTCCTGTAAAACCTTCTTGCCAAAAGATCAAATTGTGTAGTTTTTATTCAAGCAAAAGTCCCAGCGAGAATTCTACTTGACTAAGGACTGATTAAAGACTGCAAGTTAAAACCTAAAGGCTAAGATTTTCAAAACGTGCAGAGATTTTAGCTACTCTTTTTCCATCAATTTTAATCAATGAACTGCTTTGAAAGCCTCAGTCCAATTGTGTATTAGATTAAAATAGAAGACCCAGCTATTAGGCAGTTCATAACTGCACCTACAAATTTAAACAATACCAAATGGATAAAGAACTGGCTTAAAGAGACAGGGCTTTCAGGAGTAGTGTTTACCCATGTTCCTCATTGAATTTGATCACAGAATTTCCATTAATTTTAATGGAGCAGAGTTCAGACAACATTTACTATGCTTTTACAATATTAGCTGATTTATAATGGCTATCTCTTGCAGGATACATCTGGCTTGTCATTTCCATCTACTACTTTCATCGGTGTACAGCATTTTATAGGTTCATAGACCAATATATACTATGCATTAAATTACTAATAGCAGAGCAGTATGAATCCTTATTCAATTATTGCCACAATCAAGGCTGGTTTTGGTGCAAAGCCATTGATTGCATATCCATACACAGCCACTATGAGCTGAACAACACTGATAACGTATAACAATTTGAAAACAGTTAAGTTTGGCAAGAATTTTTTATGCAGCCCTATACAGTCACCTAGACCTCTGCTACCCTAGAAACAGCACAGTACTCCAATTCCTGATTTGAATCTGTCTTAATGTATTCTTTCAGTCAACTGTGAAATAACACAAGTTAAACCAAGATTTTAATTCCAAGCGTTACCCTGGTAAACAAACAGCACTTTCCTGTTTCATTTCATACCCTAGAGGCAAAATTTCTTTAAACAAATAGCTTTAAAGAAATGTTACTTCCTGGCATTCCAGGTTCACATAGGTCAAATAAAAGCAAATTCTCAGTTAGGGCTATCAATAGCGGAATAAGACTCCTTAGAAAATTTTCTTTTCCAGGAATTATCATTGTGCTTTCCTTCCACAGGAATCTTCTTATTTTAAGACAGCTCATAAGAGTTTATAGACAAACTTTAATACTTAAGTGATAAGCAGCAGCAGGAAAGTATATAATCCCACTCAGCTGTTTATGAAAGACAAAGCACCCTTCTCCAAACAATCATCCAGATGTGGAGAATTGCAACCGGCATTACTTACTGCCATCCCAAATGCATGTATATTACTCATCTGCAGTACTTGGGCCTCACATGTCTGTCATTTATAGCTAATTTACACACACACACACGTCTGGGTCATGGAGCCAGAGCTGTTGAAGGAGTTATTGATAGACATACATTTGTAAGGCTGTGGGAGTAACATGCATGTTACTTCTTTCCTGAGTTGTTCCCAGAATAATGGAACTGACTTATAAAGAGCTGAGAGGTTGTACGCAAAGCTTTATTAAAAAAGTGACACACAAGCAAACCTAAAGACTAGATAAATATTTCCTCTTTTTCCACTAAGCATAAGCAGTTCTTGGGGCAATCATTTCCCTCCCTTAAAATCTTTCCAAATTCTGGATGAATGTTATTATTATTAGATATTTTTGGGTTTGGGATTGTGATTACAGCTGGTTTGGGTGGGGGTTTTTGGGGTTTTTTTACATCATGACCTTGCAGAGAGAGAATGCATTGGTTCTCTTACCTGAACAGATTAAAATCAGTCTCTGGAACACATTTCTGAACAAAGAGCCCTTGAAAGAAGATTACAATTCTAAAAATCAAGTCTGAAAAGCTTTCTGTAAACTATTTCATATTTCTAAGCTCTCAGATATCAGCTTCACTCAATATTACAAGTCCTGGCTCACTTGAGCACAGTTTTAAACCAGAGTCTTTTCAGTGATTTCAGCAGGTTTTGGTCAGTCATTCCATACCTACTGAGAGGCAAACCCTAAACCATGGCCAAAAGTCGCTGAATATAGCCTGGGATACAGGCACAGAGATAGAAAAGTCATTTCACCAGTGTCCATCCTAACATACAGCTTCATATATCCTCACAGATCGCTTTCAGAGTGGCATAGAGCTTTACATCATTTAAAGATACTGCTGCCTTTCAGGAATTTTTCTTTACATGGATGAAGTGGCTTGAGGTAGCATTCATTCATGCACAGCTGTATCAACCATCTAAGAAACATGAAAAAAAATGAGGAATATTTTCATAAAATCTTCTTTTATAAATATTTGAAAAAAATCAAGGTTGGCTACTAAAATTATGTATTTTTCAATGAAGAGTGCTTATTTTGAATCCTTATCAGTGGTTTAATTTCTTTCAGAAGAACATTGATTCCAGTGCTTTTTATATCAGCAATTCAGTTTCAATACAAATGTCTTTCAACCTTGATGATGATAATTTAAAATATCTGTACATCTCATCCAACTCTAGTCAGTGACAAAATAACACAATTCTCTTTTTGTCTCCTCTACCCTATTTATTAAGGATTTTTTATTAACAGCTGTTTCTTCACTTGGCTGAAGTTTGCAGCAAGATCAACCCTTACTGCAGTCAGTGGAGTCAGTCTAAAATATCGAGCGGCTCATGAGACTGGAAGAAAAGTCTCTTACTGACATAAAAATGGGCTCTTTTTTATAAGTAACCCACCAATACCTTACCTAATAAACACATTAAATCAATGATCTACTAATGGATGGACTTTCTATTTGATTATATGCGGAATCTAAAATCTTGATTCCAATCCATTTCCAGCTACCCAGAAGCCACCTTTCTTCTACTCCCTGTAAACTGCCATTGCAGACGAGGTCAAAATTCTTCTGCTAAAGCTCTACTGTTCAAGTTTTTAGTGTTTCCTTTTTGCAACACATGTATTCTAATACAGGTATTCCCTTTCTGTTTTAAGTTGAAAAGACAACATATTAAATCAAACTCCCAACTTTGGAACTCAGTAATGTCCCCAATTCACTATTTGTCTTGAACTGCTCCCTCCAGGCAAAACAAACCTCATCTGAATAAAATAATTTTTCCATTCTTGCCTGGCATAACAACGTCCATTACTCTATACATTGCTATCCAGACAGACTTGCAAGAGTATTTGCATGACAACTCCTTAAGCACTTACAAAGCAATACTTTTTAAGACGGTATTTCAGCTGAACTTGTGCTTGTGATTCTGACGTTCCTGTTAACACCTAAGTGTTCCTGAAGTTTTTTGAATATTTAAGAGCAGGAAAAGGTTATTTGGTCCGGAGGATTTTAGAAAGTCTGTATGTGACAGAGAACCACAAGAACGGATTGAGCAATCTACGAGCAATTGGCAAATGGGAGACTCGAGTCTTTTTACCTGTCTGGTATTTTTCTATTTAGGCTCAAAGATACAAGACAGTAGACGCTTTTGTAGTATTGTATTTACAAAGGGAGGATCTACATATAGGATGGACTTGTTAAAAAACAACCGCACCCCTTGGCAGTGACTTTTTAACAAAAACCGGGACATGTTAACAATCATCACAGCTGATACAAAACCATAAAAGTTAAATCTTCTAAGTTCAAAGTAGGTAAGGACTCTTGCCTTGCACATTTCTCAAACTTCCTTTTAGCAATATCTCTAAAGAAGGGGTTCTTCACGTTGCAGATACAAATGCATCACAGGAAAAAAGTTAAGAATAGGTAGTTTTCAAACACTGAGAAAGCACATTCAAATGAAGTTGTGAACACTTCAGTTCAAGCACACCAGGAAAGCACTCAGAGAGCCATGAAACCAGCACACAGATTTTTCTTTTGCATTTGAAGCTGATCAAAGCTAACTGCACAAAGCTATACGTAAGCTAAGTGGCAGAAGATTAAACAACGTCCGGAACAAAAGGAAACATCATTTTTCCTGAACTGCTTTGTCTGACCAGAACATTATTTCATTAAGCCTTTTTCCATCTGCGAGTTCAGCCACATCACTGCCAGAGTAACTCACTGAAGCTGCACCTTCAGAGCCCTCTCTGCTGTTGTTACAGCTCAGCTGCAAATCATGCATCTAAGACGGCCTTATGGTTAGGTATAAAGGAACGACGAGGAAAGACAGCTAATACATCTATATTTTAATATGTATCTGTGGTACCTAATGATAACAACATGTTGATTTGAACAGCTACTCATTTTAATCTTCTAATTTACTGGCTGATGGAAGAACTAATTTATTTTATGCAAAATTCAAAGGAAAGTTCAAGAAGACATCCTGAGAAGTATTCTATAAAAAGATACCTACCTTCAAATGATTGACACTGCTGCAGCTATCTGCAAGGCATTTCAAACAAGTATCAATTTTGTTGCTATAAGTGCAAATCATGGATAAATGCTGTTCCACAGAACACCCTGTTTACAGAATTTTCTGAGACAGAGAAGAAAACTTTTTGATAAAGTAAATGATGTAGTAACAAATGTTGCTTTGGAAAAACAGACAGAATGTTTTTCCTATGATTGCCTGTTTAATTGAAACATGGAACTGATAAATTCAAATTGAATAAAGTAAATGCATTTTCATAAAAAATAAAGATTGACAATAATTTTGCCATAGAATAAGAAAGCTAAGACTTCCCAAAATTGGTTTGGGGAAAAATTACAAATTTAAATAGGGCATTTGTTTCTGGGTTTTGTTTTCTTTGTGTTTTGGTTTCTTGTTTTGTGGGTTGTTTTTTCGGGGAAGGGAGGTGTTTGGGGGTGTGTGTGTGTGTTTGTTTTCTTTTTTTAACAATGAAAGAGACTCCCTGCCCCCCAACAAGGGTATAGGCCCTGATGGTTCAAGGCTTATGCAGATCTCCCCATATAGTTTCTGTCAGAGGGAGGGAGAGGTGAAGCACACTGAGGCATTATCGGTTCAATCCAAAATATGGCAATTCCAAGGTTCCTAAGATCACATCTCCACAACTGCTTATTTCAAGCAGCACCACTGCAGAACCTCCAGAGTGGAGCTCAAATAATGGTTTGGGGTTTTTTTAGCACGTACCTCCAAACACAGGAGAGCACCAGAAACGCCAGGTGTAGCCTCTTGCAAGATATCACACATTTCTCTGAAAACTTATTAGTAGTTAGATAAGCTTGCAACCATGTCCTTTTAATCAGTCCATGCCATACAGCAGTGTACCGGGTATGGGTGCCCAGGCGCTGGCAGCGAGGGCTGCAGGGCGGCCGCTGTGAGGAGAGGCCGGGGCTGCCCCATGCCGGATGCGGCCGGTTGCAGCCGGCCCCAGCAGCCCCACCACAGGGCACAGCGCAGCCCCTCAGCCGCTTCCGGCAGCACCTCGGGGAAAATGTTTAAGAAAGGGTGCTGAGGGGTGAGGGAAAAGGTGTGAGAAAGGGCCCTGCGACACCGAGGTTGAGGAGATGGAGGTGAGGAGGTGCTCCAGGTGCCTAAGCAGGCATTTCCCTGCACCCGGGGAGGAGGACACACTGCAGAGCAGGGGAAAAGTGTGAAGAAGAAGGAGCGGCAGAAAGGAACCATCGTGGACTGAGCCCTCTTCCCATCCCCCTGTGCTGCTCAGGGGGAAGCTGTTGTTTAAATCTGTCTTTGTTTCTCACCACACAAATCTATTTTAATTGGGAAAAAATTTAATTTCCTCAAGTGAAGTCTGTTTTGCCTATGACAGTAATTGGTAAATTATCTCCCTGTCCTCATTTTGACCCACAAGTTTTTTCATCTTATTTTCTTCCCCTGTTCTGTTGAGGAGGAGGGTGAGAGAGCAGCTGGGTGGGCGCCTGGCAGCCAGCCAAGGCCTAGTCTGTCCCGTGTCCCCCCCCCCAGATTGCTCTTGTTGATTCAGATAAAAAAAAAAAAACTTTAGATCCGCAGAAAGAAAAAAAGTTAGCAGAATAGAGCTNAGAACTTTAGAACCACAGAAAGCAAAAAAGTTAGCAGAAGAGAGCTTAAATGCTAACAACAACAGCGGGAGAGCTTTCTACCTGCACAGGTGTATGACCTAAAATTACGTTATCAGCCTGCTACTCTGAGACATAATTAATGAAAAAACTTAATTTTAACTTGGGTACTATGTCTTTTAAAAGTGGAAGTTTAATCAACAGTCAGAATAATATGCTGTGAATCTGCAGGAGCTCTAGTTAAAAGCAATGTTTTACATTTTATTTATTCTGTTTTGTTTTTTTAACTTGGTAACTAAATGGAGCCATGTTAAGGGTACAGTCCCAGTATCTTCTTTTGGTCAGCTTGCTTCCCTAAGGCTGTTTAGGCAATATTTTATATGAGATTATAGTTGTCTTGTACATAACTACTCTTTAATGTGAATTTCAAAGCATTTGTCTTGCTTTAGAATTCAATGATAAAACTCCCACCAATATCAGTATCAGCAGACCTAGGACAGGGCTAGCTGAGGTTTAAAATGTCTATTCTTACTTATCCAGAAGTTAATTTTCTATCACACTGTACAGCAATTAAAATTGACAAAAAGTTCTGTTCTAAAGGACAAATGGATAACTCTATTAGCCCCTATTTACTTTCAGTGAGAAATGACCACTATCCCTCACCTTTGAAATGGAGCAGCACGTTGAAGGAGGTAGGAATGCCTCACCCAGCTGCATTAACTCCAAACACACAGAGACAGGGGCAGTTCTCCAGAGTTGCCAGGTTGAGAACAATTTTAACACACACTAAAACCTATTAAGAACAGTTTGAAGTGAGAGTCACTGATCCTAAAAGTTATGCCCATGATTAATTTTATTGACAGTAATTGCATTTTAAAGTAATGTTATTAACATGAAATTGTACCTAAAATCTAGGCACATGTACAAGTCTTTGAAGACCAGAATACTCCCCAGAAGAGACAAGTATTTTTCCTTTGTTCCTCACTATACATAATTCAAAAAAAAAAAAGCCAATTGCTCCAAGGGGAAAAAAAAAAAAATCCAGCAGCCTTTATAAGCACAGCACTTTATTAAAAATGTAAATTGGAATTCAACTGCTCATGTAACCTTTACCTCCCACTACTGAAGTATCTGTTTAGCTACTGTCTGATGGAATAACCGAAAGGCTTGCTTCTCATTTACTGGGTGACTGACTAGCAGTACATTTTCATTCATTGTAATTGCAGTGTTGGGGGTTTTTGTGGGTTTTTTTTTTGGTTTTTTAAACAATATAGAATGATAGATACATCAGCCACATTAGAGAGCAAACTCTCAAAGTAATTCTCGCACGACTCTACCAAACTTAATTTTAATTAATTGACTACATGGTAGTTCCATGGGATGACAGTATGCATAAAATATATTTTTCTCATGCAGTTCTTGATCAGAAAAGTATCACACAGCAATAGAATTTTCAAGCTTTAGAGTCACACTCAAAGCTTGGAATATTTCTCTTAGAAGTAACACGGACCTCAGGAGTTTATTCCATAGCTATAAAATGCAAACTCAAGAAATAAAGCACATCATCAGTTATTTTGCCTATTTTTCAGCTTGAGGTTATGCTGTTCCTGGGCAAAAATCATGTTACATTCTTCACAGTCTGGCAAAATAACAGGACCTTTTGTATTAGATTTGCTGTTTTAATGGATAATTAATCCAGATCAGATGTTTTAAAGCAAGGAACGTTTATTTCAGCTATGTACTTGATCTGTTGACAAGTCACTATTCTAACTAGGCTTGCTTGGAAAAAAAAAAAAAATTCAGCCTGCTGTGCTGACATGTACAAAAATCCAAACAAAGTTGCATTTTAGCTTTCAGTTTTTTAAATGTTAGCTTTAAAGTGTTGTTATACAGAATATTGAATATTACGTTGAATATTATTATTGAATATGTTGAATGCAATAGCTAAATTTGTCACGAAGCAAACTTTACAAACTCTAAAAAAATTCAAACATACTGTTAGTATGAAGATGTCAGGAAAATAAAAATGCATTTTGAAGGAAAATGTCTCATTTTATATTTTTCTAAATTGCAGAAGAATACAGCTGTATAGAGTGGGTTGGGGCTAAAAAGCTGTGAAACAGACTGATTTTTTTTTATTTTTTTTAAAATCAATAACTCATAAATTTATGCCAGAAGTATAATTTTTAAAGGGTGATCATAATGGCAGTGAAGATGTTTTGATATAAAGAGCTAGGGACCTATTCCAGCAGAGATAGGCAACACTAACACTAGCTGTATAGGCCACTTCACGTGACAAGTTATTAGGAGGGGCATTAACAGTGAGAAAAGGCAATGCAATTAATTTGCAGTCAACTACTTCTCTTTGCTAATATGCATCTGTGAAAGGAAAGAACACAAAGGAGGAGGACAGACATTCAGAGACAGATACTGCGTGTGAAAGTGCCCTGGGAAACAGACTCTCTTCATTGTAAGTAGATTTCCTACTACAAGAGAACTTTCCTCCTTGGCTGGGATCCTCTAGATGAAAACATGACAAGAAGTAGATAAATGTATACAAATGCTGTTTGACATCACTGAATTGCAGGTCATTCTCTGTAGGATATCAAGGAGGAATAAAAAACCCCACAGTGTTTATCCAGTTTAAAAGTAGAACATTGTGACCTATTCAAACAATAAAAAAAGAGCAGAGAGGGTAAGTTGCCTAGTTTGTATGAAATAAATGTCAACTTAGAATCACTAATAGCCAATGCTGTAAAGGTGTTTCTTGAAATAAAAGTTTCAAAATCATGTAATAGTGGTTTTGAACTAAGATTCTTTTTGAGATTCTAATGTCACTGTTGTTCCCTTATGCATCCAGCGGTTTTTAATGTAGTTATCAAACTATCTTAGCATTGTCAAAGTGATTAGAACATGAGCACTAAAAGTTGAAAAGCAGCAGAATACTTTCTGAGAAGTTTTGATCTTTTCGTTCCACATTTTGAACTCTGTATCTTAAGAGTTCACTTGCCTCTAGTGTCTTCTAAAACCATTAAGTTTTTCACAGTCTAGAAAGACTTCTGAAAATAAACTGGTATTCAGAAAATAGTGAAATTGAAACAAATTCCTTGAAACTACAAAACAAAAACAACTTCTCCAAGAGTCATGAAATCACTTTTTTGTTCTTTCTGTTAACTACCTGCAAGAGCTGAAGAATTCAGTATTTACAACTACAGATGCTTATTTAAACAGACAAAGCAATAACTATTTTTCTGTGTGTTTTGAAAATATAGCTTTCAAGTGGTAAAAAAACCCACTCAAAACCTCAAGGACTTGGTAAATACTGATTTTAATTCCTCAAACAGTTCTGTAACATCTGATTTCAGATATGATCACAGAGTTTGTTTTACTTATTCAGATGTATTCATTCTACGTTTAACAACTAACATTTCAGGATATTTATTCCAGGATTGCTCTAGAAGACAAATCGTTCTGGTTTCTCCTACTTTGTCAGTAGTATTTTGTTGAAATAGCTCTCTGCAAAAAAAAACACGCAAGAATGATGAGATTTTGGGTTAGTTAGTTCTGCCTCCAGGAAAAACATATTGTATTAGAAAACATATTAGCCATCAGTTAATGTTCTTGTGTCAGGGAAAGTCAATTATGGTTTTGAAATAGCATTTGCAGTGCACTGAAACAGGCAAAACCATCTCAAGGGCTTTTAAACCTGACTTGTTTCCATGTTACAATAGATGCTAATTCAAATTTGGCAACTTGGTCGTTAGCATGCTGATGGCATACGCTTTCCCTGCAGAAACATGCTAATGGATGTTCCTTAAATATATGCCCTAAACAAAGAACACACTTGTGGAGAAAGGTGCAATCAGAAAGTCATCTCCCACTGCCTCTTTAGGAAAGCTTTGTACAGAATCCTATCTGTTATGCCTATATACCATATTTGCTATTTTTACCTCCCTTTGTAATATATTTAAGAAGGAACACACAGAAATAACGTCACGGGGTTTTCAATCCTTATTAGGAAGAAGAGGGCTAAGTCTTTGTAGGTAATAAAGCAACTAGCTGCAGCCATGTAAAACTAGCTTATTTTCATCTATGCAAATATGCTCAGCTATTGTTTCCAAACTCTCTAGGAGTTTCTACAATTATATTGAACTGCAAGTCTAAGTCTCAGGTCACTGTCAATATTTCTCACAACTTCAGTGCCAACGCTATCTTAATGCCAGTACAGAAATGAAGACAGAAAATTACAGTGATGGCTGGGGTAGACCTGGTTATGAGCTCCTCCACAAATGCCCGGTAACAGACAGAGACAGAAGTAGTCACATTTTCACAGAGGAACAGAAGGAAGAAGGTAGTCAGCAACTATGAAAAAGAAAGGAAAAGGAACTCAGCCATGGCAGCTGTGAGAACCGAAGTTCTGTCAATATTTAGCCTCTAAGGTGGAAGTCTGAATGTTAGCCCTTCCATCACAGGACAGCTGGACAGCTATTTTGGAGACAGCGCTAGCAAATTAAGATGTTAGTCCTCACCAAGCTCCCAGCAGTTAAACTATTACAAGCGATTACATTAAAGACAGATGGGTTATTTTGAATTGACACTTAAGGTATTCCATGCTCATCTGTTTTGTTTTTGAATCAAAACATTAGAAACATTCAAACAATCCTTTAACAGTAATTTGGCTGCTCAGAGAGCAGCATCCAGCTCAGTAGCAGAAATGAAAAATTGTTCCAACTGTACTCCAAGCAGATTTCTGTAAGGCGTCAGAAATGGATCCACAAAAACTAACATGCTGAGTGCAAATTTTCCTAACATCAATATGCTGAGCAAGGAGGCATGTAGTCTTACCGAGAAGGAAAATACAGAGGACAGGAGTAGTTCTGAAATCCACTCTCTCTTTAGATGCTTAGCAATGGTAGAGGCTTCTCTGTCACTCTGGGATTGCATCCTAGAAATCCTGCCTAAGTCTGGTCACCTTAGACCTTCTTTTCATGAAGTGAGAGGAGGGTCACTCTTTTGTTAAAAACATTGCCAGAGAAAAATCTGTTGATTCTCTGGTTTAAATGCAGTAGCTCAAAGAGTAGAGCGCTATTCAAGATGTGAAAGGTATGCATCTGGTTGTCTCTACTGTCCAAATGGAACAGGATCCTAAGATAATTCAGGTTAGAAAGGACCTCAGGAGGTCTCACAAAGAAAGGTCAGCTAGGAGGTCAGATCAGGCTGCTCAGGTCTTTATCCAGATGGAACTTGAAAAGCTCCAGGGATAGAGATGACACAACTCCCTGCACACCCCATGTCACTGCTTCACGATACTCATTGTGAAAAAGTGATATCCGTATGTCCAATGCCTGTACTCAAAGAGAAGGGAGGGACAGCAGAAAGCATACATTGTCACCATTGCAGTGAGTACTTTTAAGAGAAAGCAATAACTACTACTGCATGCTATATAAATACTAGTTTAAAAGCTCATGATAAGATTAATAAATATGGTTATTCAGGATAGATAAACAAAAAATGCTGGGTTTTCAGAGCCTGAACAAGACAGAAGCATGAATCAAGAAGGAGGCTGTTCAGCCCCATTAATTTAAGAGATCACTTACAGAGACGGCTCTTCACATGCCGAAGAAGACTTACGTAAAAAATTCTGCTGCCTTTAGATAGTTGCCTTTAGATATTGAAAATACTGCTCAGCACGATCCACCTCTTTTGCCTGCCACCTTTGTCAGTCGCTGTGGGTTGTACTTAGACTGCTCCCTATAGATGCCTCACTTAATAGCCATGGCTGCTGTAGCGTTTTGCACTCTATAGCACAGGTCTAATTTCAGCCTTCTCAAAAGGCTTCTGTTTTTTTTGTGTTATTCTATGAAATATTGTTATTAGCATAAAAAGCCCTTAAATATCTTTTGTTCATAGTTCAAAATCTATGATCCAAGATGGAGTAATTTCTCCAGACTTAGTGAGAAGAACCAATTTCACGAGCTTATAGATTCTTTACTACAAAAATGATAATTTTGCCTTATGCTACACCTGATGTAAATGTGCGGGTAGAAACTTTATTTGGGTACTTAAAATATGGAATTTAAGAGAAAACATCCATATCACAAGAGCATTTAGTTTCTCAGCAATTTCTCTAAATTGAATAAATTTTCTTCTTTTAAGTTTATGCTTCTCTCACAGACCTGCTTTGATATACAGGACACTGATGAAGATAGCAAATGATAATATTTTATTTGCTCATGGTACAGAGTGAGAAAAAGCTTTCAAGATTTGTAAGTACTATTCACATTTTTACAAGTAAGGATTTTAAATCTTTAGAGTGATTACATGATTTCCCAGAGTCTCACAGTGAGATAATGGTTGAAACAAGAACAGAATTACATTACTGCATCCAGTATCCCCAGTTCTAACCTCTACTCTGATTTAACTGTTAGTTAACTAATATTAGATATTAAAAGTTCACAGGATCAGAGAGTAATGACTAAGTTCCCAGAACAGAATCCAATGAAGATGACTTGAGAGACAGAAAACCTTTCTGGATGAGGAAGGCTGAGACACAAGTGGTTGGGACACAAGGAAAGGACTTCGGCAAAGTATCACCAGTATTTACATTCTTCCCTAGCCTTCCCCTTTTGAATAGTGCTGGATAAAAGACACCAGGCGAGATGGATCTTTGGCCTGACCAGTACAGCCATCTATAATTTACCTTCGGTATGTACACGTAAGAAGTATAGAGAATTTGCTAACAGAGATCACTAAATCACTAACAAAGGAGATAGTGGTGTAGAAATAACACAATGGGAACATTTGGCTATTGGGAAATTGCAAGAGGCCAACTGTTGAAAGTGCTTTGCCTCAGATTCCTAGACTTTTGAAGTTACTATAACAACACACCAGCACCACCTAAAAATGTTTTCTCTCCTTTCTTTCTTATATATACACAAGACTAAAGTGTTTTAGAAAATCTGATCTAATTGCAGAACCTCTGAGCAAAGAATAATGTTGACCAAAGCTGGCACAAGTTGGCAGTCTCACAGAGGCAGGGCTGTATTGCACTGCTTCGTCACTTAGTTTTCATTAAAGGGTTTTAGCCTTGCCTTCTATTTCCCAGGATCCTCAACAGCAGTGGAGATTTCTACCTAGACACAGATGAATTCTCTGATAGAGAGGCTTTGGACAGTATAGAAATAGTATCTTCACTCAGTAGAACAGGGAAAGCTTGGAGCTAAGAATAGACCAGAATAACAACTCCATATGGACAGGATTTGCATATTAACAACAGCATAAGTGGTTGCAGCCATCTTGCCTTCAGAGCAGCCAGTTTTGGCCTCTGAGGTATAGAATGTTACTCTACAAATCTGATTACATGTGCGTTGTATCAATATGCCACGGATGGCATGTTTTGCTGTCTAGGGAAATCAAGATGCTATTGAATATTTAATCCGATTATTTTATGGTGTTTTCAATAGAACTCCACTCTTCCAATAAATAGCCTGCCTGATCTGCTGGAAATGGGAAAAGGAAAGACAGGACAGGCTGCCTACGTTAATAAACTGTTCATGGGAGCTGCAATGAATTGCCAAATACAAATAGTATTTTCCCTCTTCCTAGCCTTTTTCTAATATCCAGTCTCAGCTGTACATTTGTTTAAGCTCTGTAGCTTGACTATAATGACAAGCATATAACTCATAAAGATGGAAGAGTAGCAAAAATACTAGACACAATGCTGACCTTTTCATGTGATAGTTAATTCTTATACCTGTGACAGTCTTACTTTTTTATCATGTAATATCTTAACCCATCGACCAGAAACAACTTCCACATAGTGTATACAGATAAATCAACTGATGCTTTAAAGGGGGGTTTGCTACTTTTTTTATTTTTTTTTAATAACAAAACACTAATTGCACATAGTACAGTGTAGCACTGAAGCTAATCTGTTACAAAGCAGAGAAGGGAAGGAATAGGCTATAAAACAGGATACTAACAGTACTAACACTTATTGTAAAGTTCTTGTGTTTATTTAAAGAAAAACATACTGCAGTCGTGTCCTGCCCAGATACTGATCTACCCTCAGAATTGAAAAATACATTTTTAAGACATCTTATTTGATGTCTTACTGGTTGTGTTATATATTCAGAGCAGGTAGTCTAAAGCAAAGAACAAAGGCTGCGTAATTTGAACTTTAACTCATACTTTACAGGTTGATGCCTCACTCAGCCTGCAAGAAAAAGCAATTATTGCACTTGAGCTAACACCGGGAACAATATTATAAAAGGGGGTCAGTGACACGCCATTTCATTGGAGAAAAGATTTGCAGTTAAAAATATACCAAAAATAATTAATTTTCTTAAAAGCACTATAATTTCACCTCCCTGACTGAAGAACTATTCAAAAGCAAAAAAGAACACACTGACATGACATTAGCTGCTTGAAATCATACCCTGAAGTAATTCTGGAATACATTTATAACAAATGATTAAGCAGAAGTTTTGTTTGTTTTTTTTACTTAAATACCCTATTTCCCCCTCTATGTTGTTAATTAAATGCTTTTTTTACAAAGATGTTAAACAATGTTAGTTTCAAAACAAATAGGAAGGGTGATCTGTTCCTAAGCAATGTTAAGTTATAGTCATCCTATACAGTTTGGGTAGCGTCTGTTTTTAACAGTGGCTGCTTTCATTCTTTGGAACAATTGCTGCTCCTTTTGGAACAGGTAAATTGCTTCAGTGAGTGACAAGTTAGTCCTCTTGCTGTGAGACTGGAAGCTGTTCCTTCAATCAAAAGTAAGCTGGTTGGAAATAACTGATTTTATGCCTCACCGAGTTTGGTCTTGCCTGAATACAAGAGGACATTATCTTACTGCCTGCCACGGCTAAGGGAAAAGGCCCTATGTGACTGACGTACAAAGTGCTCAGCCAGAACCAGGGCCCGCTGCTTAATGAGGGGAATGGGAAAAGGGACAGAAATCTCCTTTCAGAAACCTGTGCATGCTGTGGAGGCAACGACTCCTAAGGATAGCACAAAGTTTGGGTCTCGGTAGAAGTAACTATCCCCAGCCGCTCCTGTGTGACATTCTTTTCTTTAAAGTTCTTGATCGAAGCATGTACTGGAAACATTTATGGATTATGGAAGTATTTACCATAATGGAAGATGGAAAAAAAAAAAATTCTCACTCAACTCCTCAGCTTGCTCTTATTTTGCATTTTCACCTGTTAATCAAATTGAGGATCAAAACACTCGGTTGAGCCTTTTGAAAAATCAACTTGTAAGCCAAGGCATTTGCTTATGCTTACCCAGGTCTGCCCCACTCTCCCCTAAAGCACTGCTTTATTTATCAGGACAGTCTAATTAGCTTCTAACTTGTGCTGTGTTCAGCTTTGAGTGAAGCAAAGAAGCTGGAGAACTGCTAGTGACGCATTCCAGCAAATGGAAAAGCAGCTGGGGCAGTTCTCATACAAATTCATGCACTGTGGGAAAAGAAAAGTTTAAGCCAGTAAATGCAGTATCAGACAGTGCTTGACCTTTGAAACTGCATGTCAGCTTTGGTGGGAAAACAAATATACCACTTGTCATTAATGGGCATCTCTTCTACATGCGAACAACAGGCTATTGTATTATAGAAAAAAAGCGATGTTCTCAACATTTTACGCTAATCCTCTTGGGGCAGGGGAACACCAGAAAAAAAGAAAAAAAGCAAGCCCCCAAAAGATCAATGCTGTAATTGTTTAATTTTTAAAAAAATAAATTCACTGTAACAACCTAAGTTTTAACTTCTAGATTCCTGGACACTCTAAAAGCACGTGTCCTTGCAATACACAAACTTACTAATATATGCATAGAATCATCTAAACATTGTGAGGGTGAAACAAGAATAGCTAGGAACAGAGTGATGCAATGGAACAGTCTGTGCAAGAACAAAGTAGAAAAAACATCTAAAAAGCAGTATTGTCCTCCAATTTCTTTCCCTCCTACATTTAAATCTAATAATTCATAGCTAATGATCAACATCACAAATGATAATTTGATTTGCAATATCGGTTTGGAAGCTCAAAGACTGCACATGAATAGCTCGAGACAAAATAGCAGGAGAATGAGAATGTTATTCCAACTGTAATATGTCTGCCGAAGCGTGTTCAGACACTAAATTGACTTCTCTTTTTAGAGGACACCTGACACTATGCTAATGTCAGAATAACTAATCACGTTGTATTATTAATCTAGCATTTTAAATATTGTTACCTGCATATTGGTAAGAAAAGTACTTCAAAAAACCATATTAAACAATATGTCCTGTTGTCTTATCATAGGAAATAAAGCAGCTTACTTCTGAAATTAAACATAAAATCTAAATGTCTCAAATGATTAGTTGCCTGTGTACATAATGGAATGCACATCTATGCAGAGTACCTGATAGGCTGTATGTCTGCACTGAAGTAACCACATTAAGAAAAAAAGGAAAAAACAACCAGAAAGTGACAGCTCTGCAACTGATCTAATCTCACATTTCCTAGCTGCAGACAGGGCAATCTACTTAATCTAGAACAATCCAGAGTAAGAGACTTTCTTAGATCCCTCTAAGTTAGGTAAACTAATGATGACAGCCTTGCAGAAGCACTGTTTCTGCAATAAAACACATGGGGAAAATGAACCTTACGTCCAGTTGTTGCAACAGTTGGAAAGAGAATAAGAGAGATAAAAGTCTGCCTCACTGTACAGATGTGATCCACTTAGCGTTCTGTTTTGTGTAACTACAGTATCTGCAGCATTTTCTGTCAGGGGGTTCTTTGCTTGGCAATGTTCATTAAGAGACTTTATATCAAGGCACTGATGTACTCCATCTGTTTTGAACATATTGCCAGTGTAAATCAGCTTAAAGCAAGTTTATACACCCCCCACGAGATTAGAGGAATTCTCATTTGGCATAAACCCATCAATTCTCTTATGGTCCATTTTCAGGGATGCAAAGCAACTTGGAGAAAAGGCGAGCAGATGACTTCAGAGTGCAAATGAGTTGCCTTCTGTACACAGTTCTCTAGTAGCTGGTAGGTCAGTGGATCTGCACATCTGATCTGCTGGCAAAGATGATGTTAAGGTAGTTTTATCACAGATCTCTAGTGACAGAGAATATCTGAACTACTGCCTTCTGTGAAGCTGAATTATATAAGCCACCCATAAGAGAGAGGTGACTTGCCATGTTTTCATATCTATAATGTCTAATTTTTGTCCATTTGCAAATCTCATTTAATCACACTACACCACCGTACAAATCAAAACATAACAAAAATATATCAACAAGACTCTACTTTGAATTAACGTACCAGCATTGATCTTCTACCTTTACCTTTCATACTTTCTCAGTTGAATTTAAACTGAGACTTACAGCAAAACACACAGAAAGAAAATCCACGTGAAATCAAAACATGTATGTTTGTTCATCAATTCAGAAAAAGACTCTGTATGACTTCAGAAAAATATATTGAAATAAAATATTCCTAATACAACTTATCTATCGGATTCGTGGCTTGGGCACATGTGGCAGAAAATAGTCCAAATCCTTCTTTCCAGATGCTTGCGTGTAACCATAAGGTTTATTTTCTAAGTGACAAGATTTTTAAGGAGGAAGGTATCCTGTCCGCCTCCAATATTTCTGGTTCATATCAGACTTACTCCAAATCCCTTTGATATATATAAAAGTAAACTGGAAAGATGTATTATTTTATTCAAGTTGAAAATAACAAGAGTCATTTAAATGGAAAGAAAAAGGCAAATACAGCTAAGCGCGTGCTTCGCACAGTCAAACAGAGCAGTGGTGTATGTTCTGTCTTCTCCCACCCGCTGCAGATAGAAGGCAAACATTAATTTCTCAGGTCACCAATCCACGTGGATACAAAGGGCAATACTGTAGCCTGCACTGCTAATAGAATGACCATGTCCTGTTTTATAAATAAGCAACCTGCCTCATTTCAAGCAGCTACTAATTAAAATCTCCAATATAGATTTTCCTTCAAGGAAAACCTACTACATTGCTACTAATGGAATTCCAATTTATACTTCAAGACCACACCACAAAGGATAATAATCTATTTTTTTTTTTTAAATCTAGTTCTCAGTTCATCCTCCCTTTATAAATGAGGTTTTATTAGATTTTTTAAAACCAATTTTGAATTATTCCTTTTTAAATTGTCCACATTTGTATATTTATTAATATCATTCATGTGATTAAGATAATTAATAACCTACAACACTTCGTCTCTGATGGAAGGAATTAACAGCAAGGCAGAGATTCAGCAAGAGGCATTCTTCATTTCCTTGTGAGACCTCAAATTGGAGTTTAAATACTACTTGAGCATTGAGCTGTCTGCACTGGGATAAACTCCGTTGTAGGCAACAAACTTCACTCTTACTTTTCCCCCTCCCCATATCTCTAGATTTACTCCCCCCTTTCTCATACACCATTTTCTGTAGAACATCTTGCGAAACACCTCAGTGGAGGCCCTCTGTTTATATCCATGTTTTAACTAAACTCTAATATTCTAATAGCTTGAACAATGTTTTCATAAAGTGTTTTATGTCCATTGATACCCTATAAACAACACTGAGTCCTCTTATTAAGTTAAAGTAAATAAGCATAAGCTTCTTGTCTACAAAATTATACTGGCTTCATTTGTTGTAATTTTGGCCAACCCTTTCTTTCATGTTATACAAAACTGAATCCAACTGCTGAAACTTGGACCTGCCTAAAATGCAATGACCGTGCATAGGTTCAAAGCTTCTCAAACTTATGACTGCTGTAGTTTAAACCTCTGAGTTTCAGGTCTGAAGGTTTCCCAAAAAATTCAGTGAAAACCTGGCTAAAAAAAAAAAAAGTCAAGCTCTGCATTACTTTCTGCCAAAAACTACACAGAACTTTGAATTTAATACAAGGTCAACATAAAAATGTGATTCAGTGAATTTTTACGAACCTGCTTATCCTCTATCCTACTTAAAGTGAGAGGAAGGGAGACTAAGGACACAGCAAGGGCCTGCCTGGGGTACAGAGTCCCTGGCATCGGACAAGCAGGATCCACTACACCTGGAAATCTGAAGAAGAAAAAGGGATGGTGGTGGCTCTTCCCTGGGGCCAGTACCGGAGAGGAGTAAGAGGGCCGGGTAGGCTGTGCTGTACCCTCAGCAAAGGACTTGTACCAGGAAGAGCCATCCAACGCATAGATGTTCATTATTTCAAGTTGACAACGAATGCTGTAACAAAGAGGTCAAACCTGAGTCCCTCAGAGTAAAAGCTCTTGCAAGCAAGGTGACCAGACCTGTAACAGGATCAGTTGAACCTGCCACCATCTCCTGCCATTTCCATTCTCATCTGTGGGATTTTAATACTTTGAGTCAGGAATCAGCATTAAAATTCACACATGCAGAAAAACCAAGTGCAGAACTGATAAACTAGTGAAGTGGTGCTTGTATCCTGGCTTTCAGTGTGCAGACATGATCAGCACTCTGGCCGTTTCACATGTTTCACCCACCTTTTTTAGACCCCTAACATTTGTCTGATCAGCAGCAGTACCTTCAAAGCCAACTTCTACTCTGAAATAATATTGAACAGGACTCATGCCTGAGTTAGAAACATATGGTCTTCTGTGGTTTCATAATTTCTTTAGCAAGGTCAGAGTAAATCAAGGAGAAACTGGAGTCACATTTTAAGATTAGAATAAACATGTCAGTTACTATTCCCCTGGCTTTATTCCCCACCCCTCCTTTGATGTAGATAAACAGTTGTAAATAAAGGTTTCTGCTGAGAGCAAGTTGGACTCCACACCTTGAAGAAGTATGTTTCTCTGCACCCAGCAGTTAGCATGTGGAGTGGTGGGCTGGCAGCACAGTTTGATTTAAGCACTATGTGTCTCAGATCAGCAAAATACAGAGGGAAGATGAAAGTAGGATATATGGCAAAGAGGATAAACAGAAAAACAAATGAAAACCTGTAAAGGAAAGAACTCTTTGGAAAGGAGTTTACTGAAATGGAATTAATACACACTTGAATGGAAAGAAAAAAAGTTTGGGATTATAAAAGTGCTGCAAGATCCTTAGTTAATATAAAATGTCATAGGACTTACAGAATTGAGTTACGCAACTGTCCCTGCATTTGCTCCATCTTCCACTTCTTCCCAGTTCCTATTTCTGCTCATGTAACCTCCATTTGACCACTAAAAATACTTTACTGGGCAATTTTTTTGTCATACGCATTTGCTGGGTTAAATACCATCATATTTCTACGTCTTACATACTATATATAAAGTGCATATGTGTGCATAGCAGATTAGGTAAAAACAACCTCCACCATTTCCATTACAGAAATAACTTTTCAGATCATTCCTGAATATGTCACTGATGACACTAGATACATAGACATACTTTATTTCTTCACTCAGCTCAACAATTTGTGTGAACAATTTCACCATTTTAACTTTGGAAAGAGGCATGGAATCAATTTCTGTTTTTCATCAATAGTAGCTATTCAGAATATACAAACTGAGAAACATTGACACATCTGCCATTAACTTGTAGAAAAAAAGGACTCTCTGTTCCTTCATCTTTCTTATTCTAACTCTTATCACTCTTTATTCTCACTTTTTCAACAGCTGATAATGACAACTAGTGAACGTACTTTGCTATTAAGTTCTCAAGGGGTTGTGTTAGTCTTGTTACTCAGCTACGATTTCTTCAAGACCATTCAGTGTTTTTCTGAATCCCATTTAACAATGATTGATTAGGACAGCGCAAAGTTGATTCCTGCCAGATCAGTTCCTAAACAGGTCTAGCAAGCCATTGCAGGCAAGAAGAAACCTTCTAGAAAAGGCTCCTATTAACATCAAAACATTACAATCCTACCCGCCCATACTTAAATGAAATTATATTTCAGCTTATAAAAGAAGTGGGACACTGCAGATCAATTACTTGCAATGGTTCCATTCCCAAAGATTGTGCCATTACATGTACTGCTGCTACCAAACTATCAATGAAATCCTTGTCCCTTATAATGGAACTAAAAAAATCTTCTGCCTAAATGTGATCTTTTTATACCTTGTTCTCAAGTGGACTGCAAATCAAGTTGTCTTAGGAATCAGTTTGGCTTCAATCAAACTTAAAACTTCAAGAACTGTATTTAAACAGTACTGTGATTTAAATGCTCATGGAGAAAGAACATCAAAATCACCTCTGGCATTTGCAATTCTCCTGACATTGTAGCTTGCAGACATGTACAGGCCTCAAAGCTGTAGCATCATTTATTTAAACTCTAGAAATGAAAATCTAAGCTTTCTTGTGAGAAAAATTTGATTCAATACATTTTCTTCTGGTATGAATAACAGCTTAAAAATAAACGTTATTCAAAGGATGTAAGACCAATGGAGCAAAACCAGTTCATTTCACTGAGGGTTTTTTTTCAGGCTCAAGAAAATTGATAGATTCCCCCCCTCCCCTCCCCCCCAGCAGAACGTGGGCTGCTTCCTCACAAAGAATTGCAGCAGGAAGGAAAAACCCAGTGAGTTTCCCACTCAAGTCAACAACTGTGTCTAAGAAATTATATGTCATTCCTATCTGTCAAACACTCCTTGAAGTAATGCAAAGCCTCAACTAAACAGTGCAAAAAAGTCTTGGCCCACTCTAACGCGTAAGCAATCTTATTCCTCCTTATCAACAATTCAATGACACAGAAAATGTCTTGATAATAAGAAACAACCCACCCCTGAAATCCAAGACAACAAATGAAGGTGAAGGCAACACACAACCACAGCATTAGTTTTTTGGGTCTTTCATTCCACAACAAATCCCTTTTCAACAGAAAGCTCTTTACAACAGCATGAAAAGACAAGGAAAACAGCTTCCTTATAATCTGTCTACCCACTTTGTTATCTACTTGTTATTCCCTTGCTTTTTATGCTCAATTTGAAATTTTGTCCTACTCAAAGGAAGAAACCATTTCTGGCAACAACCTGTCTTCTTACAACTCTGCAGACACCTAAACCTATCCTGTCTTGTCATAGTAATGACAAAGCATAACAGTTTGATGCTGATGGGAATGGACAAATTCTGTCTGGCTGCAGAAATATAACCAACTGCACTATTTTCAAAGAAACTTTGTGTACTGGGTTTGTGTGGCAAGGCTTTGGTAGCGGGGGGCAGCAGGGATGGCCTCTGTGAGAAGACACCAGGAGCTGCCCCCATGTTGGACAGAGCCAGTTCCAGCTGGCTAAAGACGAGCCCATCAGTGACACTGATATCACTTCTGCAATAATATATTTAAGAAAAGGTAAAAAATGCTGCACAGGTGTTGTAAGAAAGAAGAATGTCAAAAGGGAGAGAAACAGCCCTGCAGACATGAAGGTCAGTGAAGAAAGAGAGGGAAGCGGTGCTCCAGGCGCCAGAGCAGTGTTTCCTCTTCAAACGCCCATGGAGAAGACCATGGTGAAGGAGGTTGTCCCCTTGCAGTAACCTACCCTGCAGCCCATGGAGGACCCCACACCAGAGCAGGTGGGTATGCCCCCAAGGAAGATGCAGCCTGTGGAGAGCCCACACAGGAGCAGGATCTTGGCAGGAACTGCAGCTGGTGGAAAGGAGCCCACACAAGAACAGGCTTTCTGGCAGGAACTGCAGCCTGTGGGGGACCCATGCCAGAGCAGTCTGTTCCTGAAGGACTGTACACAGTGAAGAAGGACCCATGCGGAAACGGTACTTGAAGAACTGCAGCGTGTGGGAAGGATCCACATCAGAAGAGGGGGAAAATGTGAGAAAGGAAAAGCAGAGACAAAGTGTTATGAATGGACTGCAACTCCCATTCCCCATCCCACGTGCGCTGCTTGGGGTTTAGGAGGGAGGAGTCAGAAGAGTCAGGAACAAAGGAGTGAAGTTGAGTCTGGGAAGAAGAGAGACAGGTGGAAGTTGGGTTTAGTTTTGTTTCTCACTATCCTCCTATTTTTAATCGGTAATAAATTCATCTTCCCAAGTTAAGACTCTTTTGCTTTTGATAGTAATGAGCGAGTGATCTCCCTGTCCTTATCTCAACCCAGAATCTTTTTAATTTTATTTTCTCCTCCTGCCTTCTGAGGCTGGAGAGTGAGAGCAGCTTGGTGGTCACCTGGCAGCCAGTCAAGGTTAACCCACAACACTTAGAAATGTATGTCAGCAAAAAGAAGACCTAGAAACACAGAGTACTAACTTGAGAAGCTGGACTTCAAGCAGCTTCTTTAGATTCACAGGAGAAACAAAGTGTGCAAACCGCTCCGCTCAGAGATGTTCTGGCACCTATACACAAACACAGCATGGAGTCTATGATAATTCATCTCGGATTAGCAAGATGCAATAGCTACACTGTGACTGTACTTAAAATACTGACATACTGTGCATTTTAGTTACAAAGAGCTGAATAAACACAAATTGAGCCAGATTTCCTAAGGAAAAAAAGTTTTGACTACTCAATAAGATGGGTGTATCACTAAATACTCTTCTTTGTTTCTAGTAAACATTTAACTGCATTTTCTGGGAAAGCGAAAGTGAAAAAAACAATGACTTTTTTAAAGTGATTGACAACGTCCTCTTCCTTTGCAAACACAAAGTATGTGAAGTAGTTGTGGCATTTGCCCTTTCCTCACAGATATATAGCCAGAAGTCCTGTAATAACCTGTCTTGCAGAAGACTACAAAAACTATGTTTATTTTTATCAACAGGAAGATTAATACACAGTTTGATGGTAACAAGCAGATATGTAGCCAGACAACAGATTTCTGACATTTTGGGCTTTCTAATGACAGAAAAAAAACCCACCTACAGCGTATCTTGACTGCAGCTGAGATGCCCACATTATAATTCTTGCAGTCTTCTTTCTCTAAATGATACCATTAAAATTTATTTGCTGAATAGAAGCTAAAACTATGTCTGTCCCTGGTTTTCATCAGCATAACAAAGTCCTTGGACTTCAAGCTCTTCGGGGAGAGAACACATCTCTCTGTGGTCTGCATACCTTGACAGATACACATAAATGAATAATTTCTGTATTTCATAAGAAGTAGTAGCAGATTAAAATCCCTACATTTCAGAAAAGCTCTTTTCCTGAAGAAATTCCTGTCAACAGCCAGTATGGTGCTAAGTGAAAAACAAGCCTTTGGATGTCAAAATTGTTATCTCAGAAAACTATAGAAAGAAGAGTGGCATCAGTGCAAGCAGTGCAGATTTTTAAAGAAAAAAAAAAAAAAAGAAGAACCTAGCACAGTTTTATAAAAATACACATATACAGTTTCTACCGCCTCATAAAAATGCATAATTTCATTCTATTCAGCAACAGTGATCACAAATCTTAGCATCCTTCCTACCACACTACCAGTAGGAAAGCAGCTGAGGAGGGAGTGACAGATGCGTCGTTAAAGATGTGAACCTGAGTGCTGGCCCCCAGCTGTCGCAGGGTTTTGGCACTGAGGTCCCCCCTAACTGGTTACCCAGCTGCATTCAGCTCACTGGGAGTGCATCTGCTGCAAACAAAGCAGGTGAGGAAAGCAGTCACATCACTCTCGTCAGTAGTTGCTCCAGGCTGCACGTTTACAGCAAAACTCTCCCTCTGCACTGACAAAGCAACACAAAACAACCCCAAACCACAAAACCGACACTCACCCACACCACCACCAAGAAATCTGAAGCACTGAATCCAGTCTGGAACCTTAGTTTTATAAGTCTTTAAGAGATCATTCATGTCGCGATCCTACTGCATTGAGATCAGAGTTGGGGCCCCGGGTTTCCTACTTCTTTCAAGTTTTGTGCATTAACATCCTTTTCACAAACAGAAACTTAAAAAACATAAAAGTCTTGAGCAAGAACTGGCAACAATTACAAAAGACTCAGAAAGTCCTATGAATGCATTACCAGATGAATTTCCAAATCAAAGGGATGGTAGTAAAGCAAACAAAAATAAAATTATGATGTCAGAAATCTCACCGGACTTTTTTTTTTTTGGGGGGGGGGGGGGGGGGGGGG
>VXBL01002623.1:548712-568909 GCA_013400195.1 Aramus guarauna
GGGGGGGAGGGGGGGGGGGGGAGATGACTGAGGAAACTGTATCATACATTAAGGCACAAATTTTAATGAAAGCTTACCACACCTCATCATCTTAATGACAGGTGACACAATCCCATGTCAAGCTCCTGAAAATTTTGCTTGGCACTAAACATATGCCTTAGCCATCACTACGTCCTGAATTTCAGGTAGCGATTTTTATTCTTACATTCTTTGATTAGGCAAGACTCAAGCATACCTGATTTCCTTTATATAAACCACAAGATCTTCTACCACCAGTAGAAAGTTCCCTGGGCACACGGGCTGGAATCAAACATGTGTTTGATTGCTTTGATCTATTTACTCTTGCCTCAGTTAGGTTTCAGGAATTGAGCTGCTTGTACTCCTACCGTGGGGAGATTAATGCAACGACTCGCTTTGTTCAATCTTTTTAGTGGATCCAAAAGTCAATGCTATGCAGTTAGGGCCAGTTGAGGAGGGGAAAAAAAAAAAAAGGAAAAAAAGAAAAAAGAATTCAACCCTTTTACCAGTAGACTGTATATAACTTTCAGACAGTTCAACTAGTTTATTTTATACTTGTTCAGCCAGTCTCAGTCTCCCGAAAACAATACCATAGGTCAGTCTTGCTGTTCTGCCTTTGCACAAGCTCCTACTGAGATACAAGAAAAACATGCATCACTGACCATTTTCATTGCATATCCATATTTTTCCAGAAAATACATGGCTATATCTGATATTAATTCTTCTCCCTCTTCCTCCCAACACTTAAATTATGCAGATAGTTTACTTAATTACAGATTGGAGTTTGGATATGGGGTCAGGTACTTCACAACTCTTAACAAATTTACAAAATGTGACTAGATGGCCCAAGAAATAGGCTTCTCTGAATTTCCCCAACCATTTTTCTTTTTATTCTAATTATGTGTAAAAGTACTACGACAGTATGAACCTGTAGGGGAGAGTAGTGTGGAAAGCAAGGAGGAATGGAGAAAAGAATGAGCTAAACCTCCTCAGAGTAAGCACCTCCATACCGCTGGATGTATCCAGAATACATATCTGGAGCTGTAACTGTTCTTGCTGTATTTTCTGAGCCTTTGAAAGTAGGAGCAAAATCTCAGGTTTTAATCCATTCTTACGCATTAAGAATGCTTTATTTCAGCTTTGTGCCAGAAGCTAGTTAAAATTAATAGAACTTTTTGCTCATGGCAATTTTTTTTTATTTATTTCATTACTTTATGAGTAAATTTGTTCTTAATAATTTTCTCTGCAGGGGACAGGAAGACATTTGTTTCCACAAGGAGCATTTTTCTTTCCTGGGGTCCCAACAGCTTAAAAAAAAAAAAGTTTCAAAAGAAGAAAATATATCCTTTTAAAACTTTTTATACATTTCTCTCACTGTGAAATACTATCTTTTTTTCCAAGTACTGACAGCCAATCAGTTCTTTCAATTCCCTAGCATTTCAAGAACAGCATGAGATTTGCAAAGGCAAGAGAAAACAATACAGAGTGAAAAGTACTGATTAACTTGTGGTGGCTCATTGAGTCAGAATGTGGTTCCCTACTGCGCTGTCTCTAAAAATCTTAAATCATCTTTCCCTCCCAGAAGCACCCAGAATAATTTGATCTCTCAAGGTAACAAAGTTAATTCCTTTAATCCAAAGTAAAAAGCTTAAAAAGTTTCTTATAGGTGGAGGATCTCAATACATTGCATTTTTAGTTGTAAAAGCTAATTAAGGAGTCCACCTATACATTACTAAAAAGTTAATGTGTTTTGAGTTTTTTTTCCTTTTTAAGACAAATCAGACACAGCTATTTCTTACAAAATAGCCCCACAGGTTTATGCTAAGAAAACATTTTCTACCTGGTCCTACTTTACTGCTGTTCTCTTTACTACTGGTTCCAGTTTTAATGGCTAAATCGTACCTAAATTGTGGTGGTCTGATCATTTTACTCCCTCACCTCCCTTTTTTTTTTTTTAGTACTGATCTAACTAACCCTACTTCATATATACACCACACATACTTAGACTAGAAGAGATATAACAACCAGAAAAGGGACATTCCAGATATTCCAGAAAAGGAACATTTGCAACACAACAATGGATTTCAGGAGATAAGGGTACCATGTAATCATGGTATGTTTATGTAGTTTAAGGCACAGAGATGTAAATATCTCAATTGCTGACCAGGACCATTAATTCACTCATTTTACAGAGGTCACTAATATAATGAGACTGTAGGTCAAGCAACTACTCCAGGTATAAAACAGGGAACTGGGCACACTATCAAGTTATTCTAAGGCTTAGCTGTATCAGGAGAGAGAAACAACTGTTGTCTTGGGAATACAACATTAGAGTGAATGTTTCTATCCTGCTGACATTAGAAGTTGTTACAGTCAGGATCCTTGAAGCATCACCACAAAGGAACAACATTCCCTACCAACGGGGAGCTCTCTTAGGATTTTCAGTATTTATTGAACTCTTTCAATAGAAGTTGTTTACATTTCCACCCATTTCTTGAGATCTTTATTACTTCTAAAGTTGTAATACCTTACTTTATTACTAGTATCATTAATCTGAGGGCGGAACAGGGACACAGAACAAAATATCTAAAGACAGTTCCATTACATCTTTCACGCATACTACTATCTTGGTGTTTCCTTTCGTTTTCTTTGTTTCTTGATAATATGTTATGTATCACTGTTTGGAAACTCCCATAATAGTGAGTGTGTCTCCCAACCACCTGTATTCATTAGTTTTACTTCCATAACCGTCCCTCCCTTTTCCCCACTTCTAATCTTTCCTCCCTACAAAGCTTCTTCTCTTCATTCACTGTGGTTGCCTTCACTGTCTTTTCCAGGCATTTGAGTGTTGAGGACCTTAATGTCAGCTCCTTCCTTCTTTCATCTAGAAGACGCACGCAATCTGTTATTTTTAACCTTATGCTTTTGTCAGTACATCTCTTTGCATTTCTGTTAGTTGTTCAAATCCTGTCTTTTTGCTACCAGCTGATTCTAAATTATTCAGCTGATGTATAAATTCACTCATAAGGTTTTCTTTATGCTCCCTACAGGATGAACAAAAGAGAATGATAGCCAGAAAGTAGTAATAAAAGTCTCTCTGGGTGTCTCCATGTACTTTCCTGCAAGTTAGAGAGGACCTTTGATAGGTTTTTTTCCAATTTCCATTTGAAGTTTGTCAACAAAATCTTGCAAGCCCTTTGCAACCCATACTGAACTAAACTCCCTACTTAAAAACATCCTTCTCCAATTTCAAACTCCACCACCACTCCACAGCTGGGTTCATCCACAGGAAAGTTAGGTATAAATCCCAATCCCCTCGCAGTAGAGGAGAGAGCTACAGACTTCGATGATCAAATCCTGCCATTTCCACGTCCACCCCTCATTATTATCATTCTCCAACACTGGTCAGACCTCGTCCCACACCAGTTTTCTCAACAAAGAACAGCTACTCACTTTTCTGGTTTTAACAAACACAAGATGGCACTTATCAAAACCGTGGCTGGCCAAATGGGTGCTATAACACAGACCAACCTTGTTTTGAAATGTCTTTCCATAAGAACACTGCAAGGCCATGTCATCTTCCCCATTCCTGCTTTCTCAAGGGGAGACTGTCACACAGCTACAGCTCTTAGAGGCTAATGTTGTTGGCCTCTCAGTTCAATCGACTCCTCATTAAAGATAAGGTCAAGATGAGGGAAACCTTACAAGTCATTTCTTGAGACTTGTACTACCTTATTTTTCATAACTTCTGGAGCTCTAACTAGCACAAACTTGCTTTAAGTCTTAAAATGTGTGTTTGCATACAGACACATGTACAAACATATATAAACATATGCATATACGAGCATATACATGTGTGTGTACACATATGCATAGACATGCTTGCTGTTATAGCACTAATAAATACACAGTGAAGTTGTACTGTCTTATTATTCTTGTAACCGGAGTGCCCAGCTCTGCACCTCTCTCTCCTATGTCAAGTATCATTTCTTACAGTGTACCTAGTCTTACTAATTTCAATAGTTGTACTCACACTATGCTTCACAAATAAAAGTCTAGAAATCAGGCGCTAAAATACCATAGCACTAATTAAGCCCAAATGCTAAAGAATGAAAGGAGTTTCTGAAGTTAGCTGTCATTAGCTATATCAGGAGAGAGAAATGACAAACTGTTGTCTGGGGAATATGACATTAAAGCACAAAAATATTAAATTAAATATTGTTGTGCTTTGGTAAATGTCAACAACTACCTCAGTGGGAGAGTGACAGCCCTCTGGCAGAGGAATTCAGTATAAAAGAACAGATTTCAAAAAGAATCTGTTTTATTCTTTAAAAGGAACTGTCAACACAAGTCACAAAGGATGACAGACAGAAATGAGAATAGGAACAGCCTTTTAAAAAACCTGTCATCCTAGGAAATCAATAGGAAATCATTAACTAATAAATGATAGCATCTACTATCATGGGATTTAGTGTTATTATACCATCATCTTTCCTGATTTCATTAAAAACAATCAAGATATTTAGCACTTTGGGAAGACAGGAAGGCAATGTTACTGGACTGTGGTCCACCCTCCATAAATAAAAAATAAACTTCCTATACAAACATATCTGAAAACGAAGGATTATCTCAAAGAAAAAGACCATGATAGCATAGTAGGCTTTATAATTACTATTATCAGGGCAGTCAGCTTGGTTCCTGTTCTGTGTCAGATTCTGTACAAATACTATATGTAAAAAAAAAGAAAAAGAAAATATATATATATATCAACACTGGATACATTAGGTGTGCAATGTACTTCATCCAGTTCAGATATCTTTTGTACAAGTACCACTTCATAAAATAACTCAGAATGATAAGCAGAAATACTGTATCTAACTTATTCCGTTAGTTCAAATCAGAACTCACAGCTAATCCCTTTAAGATATTGAAGCCTCAACAGAACATCAGATTTCTGGACCTTGTTATCATTTTTTCCAGGCTATAAGTCTACAGTGACATCCATAAATCTGTAAAAGGTACTGAGCTTGAATCCAATAACCCAAAACCACATAATGAATTTCTAACTTGTCATTTTACTCTGCATCTACTAAAAGTCTGCCTATGTCTAACTTTCTACCCTAGTCAGCTAAACTGTGTAAACCTGCTATTGAGGGTGGGGAAACAAACATTGCTTAGCTAAAACTAAATTCTTAAGATGCATATTTTAATAGCACCTATAGTTAGCCCCTATTTACCAGATGTACTTTTGGTGTCATATGTTTTTAGAAGACAGTGCTGTTCTGATCAGGTCAGAAACCAGCACAATAAAAAGAAGGAGAAAGCAAATGAGTAAGTTTCAGCACCTGTAATCAGAAATATCTTCTCTTCTTCGCTACAGTTACTGGAATTTTCATATACATACATACCTGCCAAAATACAGCAATACCAGCTAGAAAAATAAACTTAAAAAAAAAAAAAAATTCAAAGTGTGGATGCATCTCAAAGTTATTGCAAGTTATAAAAAGCATTTATCACTTACTATCTAGAATAGTGACTTTTTTCAATTTATTCTTGAGATACCAAATAACGTCCTATTAAAATACATAGTAATTTATTATTTTCATACCACTGAACGAAGACTGTTCTTGTAGTGATACTAAACTAGGTGTTCATTCTTCAGATTAGCTAGCAGATCTTTCAAACATGCAAGCTGAAGATGAAACGAAGAACATTTGGGGTAACATACCCAAATGTTAGCTTTCCCCCCATCAGGTAACAGTTACCAGGTAGAAAGTTCTGCCAAAGCAAGACATTTTGTGGGCACCAACTAGTCGACTTCATTTAATATTATCTAATTGTTATGGGCTTTCATTAACAGCATAGATTTAGTGAGGGATTTTTTCCTTTCATTGTGCTAGGAAGAAGTCCCATGATCATTTCTAGTGTGGGATCTGTAGGGAGAGTGTCAAAGAGGTGACAGACAGCAGTAAGCGCGGTACCATCAATATTATCAATCTATTCAGCTGTTTCTATGTGCCACCTCACATAAGAGCAAATGGCCTTTTTTATTCAGCTTAGAGTTAAGCTCTGCTATATATGTAAATATATTTTGCTTTTATTTCCTCAGGCTATCTCCTTTGGTGGCAAGTACAAAGGATGAACTGAGACAGATGAAAAGGGCCAATCACTAGTGGTAGCCTGTTATATTACAAAATACATATCTCATACACAAGACCTCATAAATGGAATGTCACTCTAAATGCAAGATCTCGTCAGCTAAATAGCATTGTAATTGCTAATTTGGCAGACATATGGTTTTAATGAAGCTGGAAGAAAAATCCTTATCTACTGGTATAGTTTAAAACTATGAGCTGAGAAACAATTACTTAATCTGAAACGAGATTTGTTACATAAATCCATATAAAGCAATTGCTAAAGGGTTTCTACTTCTTTACCCTCTATTAGTTCTCTTACATCAGCCTGCTTAGTGACCCTTTATAATGGAAAAATCGTAACCTTAGTGTAACTATCAATGCTAAGGCCTTGGAAAATATCCTGCTTCCCAAGATACCACTGATTTTATTTTTAATTCTCTGTTTTGTTTCCTCTTCTCACGAAAAATAATCCATTTGCTGAATAAGACCTTTTCTCACCTTTTCAAATTCAGAGACTTTTTGCTAATTACAGTATTCACCATGATGAGAAATGAATTCACACTCTGCAGATCCTCGTCATATGTTGAGAGGAAAGGATCAAAAGTTAGTTCCAGCTCATTACCTAACTAGAAGTTCAACCTAGAATAAGAGGAAACTAAGAGGAAACAGGAAAAGAGAAGGAAAAAAAAAAAAAAAAGAAAAGAAAGAAAAAACAGAAGAAAAATATCCCCACATTGCTAATTCCCAGTGTTAGGCCAAGCCAGAATACTCTAGCAGAAGGCTCTGTGAGGAATATTTCCTCCCCAGTGTGCGCACTGAGTGAACTCCTGATGATAATAAAGCTCTTAGATCCACACAACTTCAAAAAGTTTTTGCTGGCTCTCTTTGATCCACACATCTGACAAAATCAGCAACTTATCTCTTAAGTAAAATTTTTGCAAATAATGGAACATTTCTGCTTCAACAGTTTATATACTCTGGGAAATGCAACCTGAACCATTCCTTGTTATCCTTGCATACCACAGTCAAAGAAGTGTTATCCTTTTTACAGTATATCATATCATAAGATTGCAAAAATGAAACGTTCTTGTGGATAAAAATAACATCTTTAAAGGCTGGTGTCAATTAGCATTAGACTGTCTCCTGATTTTTTAATAAATCCTATGAGAAAATGGAAAAGTGATTTAAAGATTCAGTGGCAATGTTTCAAAGATGTTCAGATCTGAAAGTCAGTTAAATTATCTCAGGTGATCATTTTCGTTATGGGTTACAAAGAGGAGTTTTTCATTGACGTCCCTCACCCACATACAGACATGAAAGATAAAGTGACACGGCAAAAGGTCCTCCTGCCTGCTTTGGCATAGAACTAGCATGCCAGGGCAATTAAAAAATGCAAAGCCAGTGGAAGAGGATGTGTACAACCATCTTCCCCGACAGAATACTGACACAAAGAAAAGATCTGGATGCAGCAGCGAGGATTTGCACTTTGATGAGTCTCAGACAGCAGAGAATTCAAATTTCTATATATTACTCTGTGTGTTAAGAAAGAGGCATCAAAAGTTGGTTCCAGGCAATACCCGACTAGAAATTCCACTTACAGAGAGTAAAAAAGGAACAATTAAACAGCTCATCTCCTGCTATCACCTCATACATGCAAAGATACCTACCATAATCCTCCAGCTTCTTTCCAGTTCCTTCAAAGCTCAGAGAGCTTTACACAAGCAGCACAAACATGTCATCCTTTTTTGTATCAAATACATATTTTCTTTGAATCTTTCTTCAAAGATCAGGTCGCCTAAAGTTCTCATAATTCCTAGTACAATCTAAAATTACATGTTTACACCTTTCTTAGAGTAAGATGTTCAGAAGTGAAGGCAGCTGTGCAGATAAGGTCCCGTTGGTCACATACAGCGTATGAGGAAAAGTTACTTCCCTCCTAGAACTTCTGTGACTACATACCAGAATGCTACCTACCTTTCTTTGCAATTATAGCATACCCTCAACCTGTACTTGGGTGAGTAATCTGGGGTAGTCTACTCTGATTGTGATCTAATGTATTCTCTAAATAGGTGCCTAGCCAATTACCTATTTTGTTTCCTAAGTGCAGCATTTTGTTATGGTCTTTTCAGAATTTCATCTTAATTTCAAGCTGTTTCTTCACATTATTATGCTCATTTTGAGCTATAATCTAAGACATCAGTAAAAATAATATTATACTTAGGACAGACCTCTGATTTCATGTATTTGATTTTATTAGAATAACTAGATGTGGTGGGTTGACCCTGGCTGGGGGCCAGGTGCCCACCAGAGCTGCTCTATCACTCCCCTCCTTCACTAGGAAGGGGAGAAAAAGCATAACGAAAAGCTTGTGGGTCGAGATAAGGACGGGGAGAGGTCACTCACTAATTATAATCACGAGCAAAACAGACTGAACTTAGAGAGAGGAAATTCATCTAATTTATTACCAAACAGAGTAGAGGAATGAGAAATAAAATCAAATCTTAAAACCCCTCCCCCCACCCCTCCCATCTTCCCNGTGCCTCCACCTGCTCTGGCATGGGGTCCTCCATGGGCTGCAGGTGGAATCTCTACACCCCCTCATCCTTCCTCCATGGGCTGCAGGGGGACAGCTTGCTTCACCATGGTCTTCACCACGGGCTGCAGGGAGATCTCTGCTCCAGCGCCTGGAGCACCTCCTCCCCCTCCTTCTGCACAGACCTCGGTGTCTGCTGAGTTTCTGACATCTTCTCACTCCTCTCTCCAGCTGCAAAAACTCTCCCTAACTCTTCCCCCCTGCTTCTTAAATATGTTATCACAGAGGCACTGATTGGCTTGGCCTTGGCCAGCAGTGAATCCATCTTGGAGCCGGCTGGCATTGGCTCTGTCAGACACAGGGGAAGCTTCTAGCAGCTTCTCACAGAAGCCACCCCTGTAGCCCCCCCTGCTACCAGAACCTTGCCGTGCAAACCCAACACTAGAATAGTTATAGTTTGGATAATACAACTATTAGAATTCAGTAGTTGGAATAATTCAATAAATAGTTTAATAGTTAAAAGAATAATTAAATAATAATTATAAAATTAGATTACCTTTTAATTTTAGTACCTGCAGCTGTGTATAGTCAAGTCTAGGAATGCATATTATTTGAAGTTCTTAATGTGATTCAGCTAAATAAGGGCTCCAAACAGGCAAAACAGCTGATTCCAGAATGATACATAATTTGAGGGACCTCTTAAGGACACTCTGAAGCCAACTGGGATCCTGCTAGAATCAGAGGGAGTTCTGACAGTCAGGAGCATCACAGTTTAGCCCTCTGGACTCAAAAAAACAAATTATATCACACAATGAGACAAATGTCATCCAACACTTTCATTGATGACAGATTAGACAGGATTCTACGCATTTGTCCAAACTGTCTCTCTCTTGTCTGTGCTGTTTAGAACAAACAAGACAAATCAGAAGTAGGACAGGAAAAGGACAGATGGAGAAAATAAAAATAAAATTTTATTTTACCTGTAAAATACTTGAGACTATTTTTATTTTTCTGTGTTAAACCTAATGGCTGTGTGGGCTCTTCTGATTTTCTCTGTGTTAAATATTATGATAATCTTGCACAGCAACAATTGATAAGTGTTGCTTGTATTCTCCTTGTGTAACCCCTACACAGAGGATGCGGAATCATACCTCTTTTTTCTACATTTCTACATAAACTCAAAGCATAAAAGTATTTTACCTTGGAAAAGAGTAAGTAAGGACTCAATTTTAATTCAGACATGGAGCCCAAAACTTGGCTTAGTAACAAGACTTTATCTTTACTAGTAGATTCCTTTTAAGCCTTTAAAGCTGGACTAAAGATTCTGTTTATGTTCCCATATACACAGAAAAAAACCACCTGTTGATATCAGTGTGATTTAACTGAAGCCCCCTCTGCATGTCACTCACTGTCATTCCTTCCAGTAACACCAGAACTCATCCAGCGATACGTAGAGCATTTGACATCCATTATAACTACGTAAGAGGACAGGCGTTTTCACTACATTGAACTGGTTAATAATTTAGCATACATCACATACTGCACATCAACTCCTTGCCACAGTTCAGGCACCTATGAAATTAGTGCAAAGATTCCAAAACACTCAGCTGATTTTTGAATTATTGTTTGTAACCCTATCATTTGCTCATTGCTTGCACCTTTTCAGAGAGCACCGTCTTCTGGGCACAAAAAGAAGCAAAAAAACATGCTCAGGCAGACTGTACCTGAGCTTCAGTCTGCAAATCGTGAATTCAGATCTTTCTCATCCAACAGGGATCTATCAGCATAGGGACTACACTACAATGCAGCTTTGCCACGTGCTTTTCCACTTTAGCGATTTCAAATCAGCAACAAGTTTCACTTAGTTCTTTGAAACACATGCAGTCATGCTAAGTGGGCTTGGCACAGGGACAGAAAAGATTGGGACAAGTGATGACTCAAACTGTTTGCTTAAGGGACTGTCTCCGGGATTTAAGAGTGTCTCCATCCACTGCTTATGATGAGCCCCTCTAGGCCAGAAAGATAAACCACCCTTGCAGAGGGCATCCCAACATCACAAATGGAGGGAGTGCATCATTCAAGCATGAGCAGCTCAACCATGTGGCAACTGTGCAGTGGATCCTCTGAACAGGTGCCATTTCTCTTTATGTGTTTTAGCAGCAGCTTTCCAGCAACTGAGCTGGTAGAGGAGCTAGTTAGAAAAAAGAAGATATAGGGGAAAAAAAAAAAAAAAAAATCACATTCTATTTGCTTTTCACATGGGGCCCTGGACCGTGATTTTACCACACATGGCAGATTCTCACTGCCAAGAACTACACTGGAGAGAAAAAAAAGCCAAGACGACAACAACAAAACAGAAAGGTAAGAAAGAAAAGTAAAAGTACTCTTCTAAGACATATTTTAAAATTGATAATTCTAGCCATATTTAGGGAAAAAACCCCCAAACAAACAACAAACAGAATGGCAATAAGTCTGGGGAAAATAATAATTTCATATGTTAAAAAGTAAATTCATGATGCTACACCACCACAGGTGTTGCAGCAGCTGTGTCATATCTCATTTGTAAGACTTTATAGGCCCTGCGTATTTCCATTGTTACAGATACACGTTATTTATAATGTTTCTATGGATTTTATTTGCATAGCTCTAGCTCAACGCTCTTCTTGGACTTAAATATTATAAGTTTGCTGTATCTTTCCTGAAGTGTAATACAAACCTAGAGGAAATGAAGAACTGTTCCTATGGGTTCCTTTACAATGTGCAAGCAAAACCCAGTAACTACATCATCCTCTTTGGATAAGGTTTTGATATTCCTCCTAACTTTTATATAGCAGCAATCTTGTCCAACAAACATATGCTCCTGCTGAGGGAAGTCATAGGATAACTCATCGCAGACTGAATGACACAATCCCAGGGCCTATGTGGGTTTTCCATCAAAATATTATACAGTTTTTCTCCCTTGCCAGAGACCTATCCTAAAGATAAGATTTAAGGGACATAAGCTGAAGAGAAGCATCAATTGTAAAGACACACGTGCGTGCACAGGCTGCAGGAAAGATCTACTCAATTTTTGGCAAGTTCCAGTGGGTGACTTTACCACAGTCTCCTTAGGCATGGTCTGAAGGAAGCTATGTGCCTGTTCCACAAAGTTGTCTGCCATTTCCACTATCTTTGCCCAAAAGTAATGTCCTGCTTTGTTTTATTCAAGTTGCCTTTCTGAGGGGCATTTTTACAGTGTGGATCTTCAAAAGAATAAAAATTATTTCATACACATATCTGCTCTCTCTTTTTCTACATTGTTTTTCTCTAATAAGAAAACTAATTAAAATAGCTGATTCCTTCTAAAGGAAGGACTGGAAAGTTATAAATACACTGAACTCCACTGGTTGAAAGCCTTCATGTCAAAAAACATTTTTCAAATATATCAAAGGAGCACAATGGTTACTTTTAGTTCTTGAGCCAATATAAAGCAGCCATAGATGCAGAATGGAAAATGCTGAATAGAACATTCAGTATGGCGCTGAGCCTACACAACATTGTCCACTGGGCTATATAAAAACCTGACTTGAGTAAGAAAGCAAAAGTTCTCTTCGGTTCCAAAAACTTAAGTATGGTTACACAATGAAAGAGCAATGTGCCAAGCAAACTCAAAGATTGAATAATACACAGTTTTTAGAACATAAAAACCCAACAAAAAAGTTTGCACACATAATTCTTTCTGATATGTTTCATTTGTCTCCTTTTTTTAATTCTTTATATGTAGAAACATGCAATTATTTTCTCAGCATATTTTAATCACAGACAATAGTACGGAGCCTTTAAAATTCCCTTCATAGCATTCAGCCTATGGAATAGGGACTCAAGTATCACTCGAGACCACCGCAGGGCCCAGTTCTGCTGTCCTTATACACACAAACTCTCAGTGAAGTCAGAGAAGAAATCTGTATGTTAGCACGAGATACTGGAGCAGTAAACTGATTATAATAACTGGGAAAAGTTTAAAGTTATGCTTGAAACAAGTTTATTTGGAAGAATGGAAAATTATATTCAGACATTGTATGCAATAAATATTAAAATTCTGCTTAAAAGAAATTCTTGAAAGGAAGAGTTTCTTCCCACTCGCCCAGAAGTCAGGCAACCTGTTGTGGTTTATGCACAGTCTGTAACATACACAATTGCTAATGACTGGTGAGCAGCTCCATATTCTCATTAATTTTTTGCTAGTATCAAAGAAATTACTGAACTGAAAAGAAAGAGATTAAACTAAAAATTAAGTTCATCCATCACTCTTTATGAGCCATGAAAAAGTCTTCAGAGGGAATAAATCTTTGTGTGAGAGACTACTGCTGTTGAAAACTCTTCATGCTTGAAATGCATGAATACCTTAAAGCTTGTAAGCCGTACTGTTGACATTTTGCTGTTTTGATTAAATTTCCTATGCTGCTGCATATAATGTGAAATGATAGTACGTTGCTGTTATATTTCAAAAGTACCTTTGCTGTATAAACACCTAAGTAGTCTACTTAAATTCTTAGATATATTATTATTGGCCTGGAGCTCTTCTGAGTAACAGTAATAGGCTTAAGAAGCATGTTCATTAGCACTACTAACATACAACAGTAATCAGCAATTACAGCACTCTTCAGGTTCAAAATAGTCTAGGAATTTCAAGGAAGATTTTTTTTTTCTCCCCAAAACAGAAAGAGGAGTTTAATCTTTTTTCTAATTAGAAAAAAAACCCACCATGCTACAAGATATTACTGTGAGTTAGGTAAATGGAGGTATTTTATAACCATGAGTTGAAATGACTTGCCAAGGCCAGAGCTGGAATCACCATAAGAATGGGATCTGAATTCAGGCTTCGTTTTTATCAGTTTAGATGATCTGTAAAGCTGCCAATCATAGGGTACATTATGAATCTTTACTTGCATCCAGAAGCTTTATTCTCAGTTAAAAGCTGTGTATTTTTAAATATCAGTGATTCTTGATAGAAAAGGCATCCTAAGGATTTCTTTCTGTAGTGGCAATAATTATCAAAGCAGACAGACAAAGTTTCCTAAGAAAAACTCAGCTAACGCTCCTTGCAGAAGAGCAAATCACCCCACACACCCCCAGTTTGTCGAGGCTTCATTGACATGCATTTCAGTATAGCAACAAGGGCTGAATTCACACCTTCGGTGACTGTGGATCCTGCCCCGTAACGTACTGCGCATCTCCAACTCTGACTAAGGCCAGTAGCAGCCCAGTAGCAGCCCAGATTCTTTCAAGTGTTGCTGAGCATCTGGCAGGGTTGTGCCCGGTTTCAGACACTATCACCGTCTACAGTTTCAGTAAGGCTGATATTGTTTGTCTGGAAGTCTTAAATGAATACTATCACTTCCATGGAAACGCTGAAGTAAACTTTTCTGAACTGAAACACCAGAGTTAGAGGGCTTTGGTCTCTTTCCAAACACGAACTCCACTCTTTGTACACACCATTAGTTTCTTTCCCTTCAAACTCAATGGAAAACAATTTCCTAAAGAGACAAATATTTGTGTATGAAGACTGCAAGATAAAACTTACTGATTTTCCTAAAAAACAGGAGCTGGCTTTGGGCATTCACTATCAAAAGAGAAGTGGGGACACGTTCTTCCTCCATATATAAAAGTTAACTTTAGCCAAAGCAATTTAGGTTTCTAATAGCATTTGAATCCAACAAATGCCTCCTATACAAAAGCAGATGAAGAACCATTACAGTACTGCTCCTGGCTTGTCCACAGATGAGAACGAATGAAGAAAGAGGTGCCCTTATGTTTCACTGGCCTCTGCTCAGGTTTTCCCACGCTAACATCTCCTAGCACCAGGTTTAGGGTAAGAGTCCTTCAGATGCTTCGTGTTTTAAGGTTCTCAAGACTGTGGTGACACAGTGTAAACACCTGATTAAGTCACTCTCAGATTATGCATAAATTTCAAGGAAACCATTACTTTACTACGATAACAATTTGTACTTTGTCAGTGCTCAAAAGCAGCCAAGCACTCTGCTGCTGAATTACATCTCCTAGCAGAAAAATGCACCCAAACAAAACTACTTCACATCCTGATGGAAGAAATCTACATGTGGACCAAGGCATGGCTGTTGTAGACTACTGTTTAAGAAAAGTGTACTTCAAATATCTGAATAAAGTTAATTTATTCAATATTTTGAAATCATATCCTTGAACTAAGAATCTCACTTAGCACAGGGGGTTGCAGATGAGGGAATTATTCTTCTAAAAAATTATAAAATAATTAAATTTTTAAAAAAATCCTTTTTCCACAAACTACAGTAGTAAATTACAGATATATACAGCAATTTATCCCCCCACTCCCTTTCAATAATTAAGTTTGAACAGGGATCACAAACATGTATCTTCAGAAAAGCTATGAAAGTCCTGAATCGGCACTTGGTGACACTGTTTGCAGCTGTCCTTCCCTTAATATACGAGGTGACTTTGTGGTGATCCATTTCAGACATTTTCAGCAATCAAGAAGAAAGGAAAAAGATGCTGCCAGAATCCCTTTGTGCGCTTTCAGTGGATAACTTAGAAGTGACCTCTAACTCACGCTGTCTCACATAGCAACTCTCCAGTTAGGTGGTGTGAGACTCATTCCTGCCAAACATACAGGAGGAAGAATTGGAAAGAAACAGGCTACATTTATATATCATATAAAAAAAATATTGTGCTGGAGTTACAGTAGTGGGTGGTAATTGTGCAATGTGCTTGATCCTTTAAGAGTCCTTTCTGCCTCTAAATGGCCACTAAAAGCTTTTAAGTATGAGTGCCAGCAGTCCCAGTCAAGAAGCATTCTTTGAAGGAAACACGAAAATCTGAGCCTGCACGTACATGTCATAACTCCACTGCACAAACAGAGCAGAGGGTCATCTTCGGTTGAAGAGACTGAATATAGTTTACTGGAGTGAGCCAGGTCCATCCAGGAATTTGTCGTCTTTCTCTGAAAATGTAACATAGCACCAGTCTGACAGAGATGTTACAGACAAGGGCAATTGCACATTCAAAATATTGGGAGCTAATCATTTTGTTATATTTGAATTCAGTAATTTCGCCACAAGCTGCAGTGCAATAAAAGAAGCAGATGGACAGAGTTAATTATAGAACTTCACAAAAATAGTGGAATGAGACATGTTAGGTGCAATTTTTCCACAAGACACTGTGAAATCTTCCAATTCCAGCATCCTATTCCCTTGTCACCTTCTCAAAGATGGTTCTGGTTTCACAGGAATAGATAATACATTTTTCCAGTATTTAAATTAAAACTGAGTTTTCATGAAAAAATTTTTAGCAAACACAGTGTTTAAGTCTTTGAAGTGTGTCCTGGTATAGATGTCACTGACAAATTTTCTTAAATAATTTTGGGTTTATGCGATGTTCAACAAGCTTCTTCCCGGATAGCAGAAGCAAAGAGAGAAGGGGTGGAGTATACTCCCTCAAAGAGGTCAAAGAAAGAAAGAGAAGATAGAAAAGGAAAAACAAAAACAAAAAACAAACTCAAAAATCTAAGAGATAACTTGCAGCCACCAATTATTACATCTATATAATGCAGAATGCTCATGGTCTGCTTTCCAGAATAAATTTGTACTTTCTGTGTCACACTATTCAGCTCACTGCAAGCCATACAAGAAACAAATGATATCTTGTTCTTCATCAATAAACAGCAGAGAATAGGGAAAAGCACTGGTTCAGTCATACCAGAAGAAAAGCGGGGACCATGCTCCCCACAGATGTTTTTTGTTTCACAATGGTAAAAATTATGCACATAACTGCAGAGTTTGTGCCTTGTTCCAACAAGGCATCTGCCATATAAACTTGGCTTTAGTTGTACTAGAGTCAATTAAAGAACAGAATGCTTGGAAAGCACCTTCTCAGAAAAAAATAAAAAAAAAAATCTGATCATGAGAGAGTATCGTAGCTTTCTGCAAGAAAAAAAAAATTATTTATCTGATAGCTAACATTTTGGCAATAAAACACAAGGTTAAAATTTTGCCTTTCTCAAAATTATATGCTGCTTAGGTGATTTGCAATTTTTAGAAATATTTTCTGAAAATTATCCTTGTGTAAAAAATTTCTTACCAATCTAGTTGTTAGATATTCGATCTTATATATCATATTAAAAAATATTGTGCTGGAGTTACAGTAGTGGGTGGTAATTGTGCAATGTGCTTGATCCTTTAAGAAAATTTATGCGAAGAACATTCCTGACCAAGTAAGGAGTCATAACTTGTAGGCAACATCATACTACTTAACCTAACCTAAAGATAACAGGAGTAATCTTGGAAATGTTTCTAATGTGCAAAAATATTTTTTAAAATTAATTTCAATTTCCTGTTAATGTCTCTATGCACCACTCTATCTATACAAAGGCACCTCAAAGTAATAACCTACCTGCTTTCTCTGTCCGTATTAAAGAATATCTTCAAACTTCAACGTTGGCCTGGTAGATGAGACTGTTCTCTTACAATCTCTAACCCTCAACCCAAAATGAGCAAAAAGCAGTCAGTATTATATTATGTAGTATCATGAAAATATTTGCCTAGTTTTCATATCATATAATTTTAGACTGAATTTAGTACTGTGATTCAGAACACTATGAAACAAAAGTGCTTCAGAATATATATATGCAGGAAATTACCTACAAGTGTAAACTTATTAAGAAAATAAGTCCTCTCTTTTTGTGACTGATCCATCACGATAAAGCAACGCATGCACGTGGCAACAGTGCAGTGGATCCTCCGAAAAAATGCCATTTCTCTTTATGTTTTTTAGCAGCAGCAACCTGATCTGGCAGAAGAGCTAGTTAGAAAAAGAAGATATAGGAAAAATCACATTTGATTTTCATGTGGGGCCCTGGATTTTACTGCATAATATGGGAATTTTGTTATATAGAAATATATAATCTGATAATCTTAGCACTGGCTAACAATTTTAAGAAAGCCTACCTTCAAACTGGGGGCTAGAGCATGAGTCCATGCCCTTAAAATAGTGTTAAAGGACTAAACGAATCCATCAAATGTTACTGCAAACATCCCGCCTTCCATTCCTTCAATACTATTACATCAAGGACTTTCAGGGATAGGTATAAGAACTATCGCTTCAAGCGTCTAGTATCTTAAGGTTACCCAAACGAAGGGTAATTTCCAGGTCTTTTGCAAACTCCTATAATGATCTCCTAGGGCAATCTCCTTTCAGAACCAGAAGTCCATGCTACCTCCTTCCGAACGCAAAAGGCTATTTACAGAGTTATGGTCTGAAAAACACAGCTCTGTATATGAAACATTTTGCTTCCTATATATATTCACAACACAGCTAGTTTATTGAACAAAGCTAAGGAAAAATAAGCTAGTTTTCCTGTTCCATTTCTTACACGAAAACATTTTCCATTCAGGTCCAATTTCTGCCCCCTAAAGAGTACAATTACTCTCTATTTATTATCATACTAACTTTTTAAGTGTGGTTTGATGTGGGCCCTTATTATTTTCAGTGTCAACATAGTCTACAATTTAAAGATGGAAAAAGCAAATCCTGTATGCTTCTGTTCCTTTAGTACCAGCTGGCTCTGGTTCCACATTAGTTTTTGTTTTTAAATAGATATCTATACAGAAAGTCTGAGCAGCAATAAATTATTTGTGCCACCAGAGAGTTTTATCAGACAAGATTTTTCCAACCCATTGTATGGGTTGAACTGAGCTGAAGCTCAGTTTTGAAGATATGTGACAAGAAGAGAGAATAACAATACATGAAATATAAAATCACTTAATTGGAAAGCAGTTGAAATTTTGCAAACAAAGAAAACCAAATTTATTCCAGAACAGACCTTTGTGCGTTATTCATGTTTGTGAGAATCAAGCCTAGAGCTACATTATTATTTGTGTCTAAATTCTGGTTAGAGACAGCAGAAATATTGGCCACTTGATCTTCTACTGCTCAATTCCAACATTAATTAGAAGTCATAGAGAAACCTCTAATTTATTCCACTTGAATAAAATTCTTCAGCTACTTTTTGCCAGAAAAAAGTTAAGCATAGTGAGCTTCCTTTCCCATATCATCATCTACTGTGCCTCTTCCTGTGTTTAGAGGTGGACAGAAGCTTGGGCAAAAAAGATCCTTTCCACTTCTCCAGTCAGGTTTTAGATGGTTCTTACAGCCAAGGAAAAATGGAAAGGAAATTATCAGCCATTCCAACTGCAACAGTTTAAAATTTTAGGAGAGAATGCAGTAAAGTCACCAAACAGAAAACAAATACCTTAATTTGTTCTCTGATAAAGTTCAGGGCACAACTGAGCATAGATCTTTTGAACATTGTGTTATCCTGTCCATCTTTTGGTTTTGTTTCAAGAGCATCCTCAGAATTATTTTGCATTATTTGTTTAATATGCTAGCCTTATATTGGAAGACGCATGTTTCACACAGAAGACTTACACGATCTTAGTGTAAGACCTGGGAGGGAGCTTCTCAAGACATGAAGTAACCAAAGACAACTAGAGGCAGACCCAAGCATGACTACTTTTTGCTGCTTCAGCAGGTACATGTAATCATTTGTAAGACTAGCTTGAAAGGCAGACCTGCAGCAAAAGACCAACTACGTATTCCCAACAGCTCTGGCCATATCAACTTTAGCTTACACCTGGGTTTGTGTCCAAGTCCTACTCCCCTAGTTTATACATCAGCACACACTAAAGAGATTACCTACCTGGACAACACAGGACAGAATGAAAGGAAGAAAAGCTTGGTGGCAGCTCAGTAACCTGGAGACGCTAAGGGTACAATGAAAAAAAAAAAAAAAAAAAAAACANTACAATGAAATTAAAAAAAAAAAAAAAAACAACAACAAAACAAACAAACAAAAAAAAAACCCGAACCAAAAAGTTGACTTATTCAAACTCAACACGAATGTAGAAAACACTAGAACTTCCTCGTACTCCTGACCCTGACTTGGCAAGCTGCATTGCCAAGCACACATGCACTGAGTGCACGGTGGACACCAAGGGGAATCAGAGAGGTTGTTTCCGTCTGTACACAAGGCTATGCTGTAACATTGCACAGCTGAACGCAGGGGAAAAGGGTGGCGTAAATGGTACATGAGCTAATTGCCAAGGACGGTAGGGCATATAAACCCAGCTTTGCTCCTGTTGAAGTCACACACAGACTCATTGTCTCTCACTCACATGAGAAGACAGACCAGTATGGAAACAACAGGTTTATGTCACTTAATTAGGCAAATTTAAGCCCAAATTCAGCCAAAGCATCCAACACCAGGCTGAATATAGTTTATTTTATTTTAAAGAGAGTGCTTTTCTCCAAGGTCTCAATCTACCAACTGTAGACAGTATACTTCCTTCTTTCTTTTTTGTTGGCAATTTGCATTATAAAGTCTTCAAGCCAATAACTGACTCTTAATGTTCCTGGTTTAGGGGGTTTCGGGGGTTGGGTTTTCTTTTCCCTGTTGGTTTTTTGGTTTGGTTTTGTTGTGGTT